>CAAKHB010006938.1:0-59075 GCA_901007665.1 Aeoliscus strigatus
TAGAATTTGATGATATAAAATATCATATCAACATTCTAGAATATCAATTCTAGAATATTAAAAAATTGTAGTGCATGACTAATCAATCGAAAACAGTAAGAAGAGATTTGAAAAAAGATTTGAAATTTTTTATTGGTGAACTGTGCTTCATAAATGAAATCCAAAACTAAAGGTCAAGAACATCCGCAAACTCAAAAATGTAAAACAAAAGTTGGGTCTGACGCTGCTACCTGGAAAGCCTCCTGTAGACCCTTATCTTCGACGATAGAAATTAGCCTGCAATCAGCAGCAACCCACTTTGCGATTGTATTTGTCAATTTTTCTGTTGTGGATTTGCTCGTTCGTTTCCCAAATTCAGCTAGCGTGGGCTGGCGGAGCGAGCTCCCAGTAGCCGCACTCGCAACGGAGGAACTTGTCTGAACATGTTTTGCATTTAAATGGTACTTCAGGATGGAGTTGCTCCTGTGGTAAAGAGAACTCCTTTTTGCAAAAACTACAAATCACAGCGTTTTTATTTATTGTCCCGTCTCTGTTCTTTTTGTAAATAAACTTGCCGTTCAGTGGCCCGACTGAAGACGCACTTGCCTCATCCTCCTGAGTCTTGTCCATGTCTGTTATTGTTGCCCACTGCCTTGTTAATTTCCCGGCGCAGCCGGTGACGCAGCACGGCTGAGAAGACTACGGGTCCTTCAATGGGCCAAAATTCAAATGCGCAAGCATTGGCTAATTAATTGCGTTATATTTTTTAATGCGTTAAATTGCGGTGTAATTAATTAATCTAATTAACGCGTTAAAATGACAACACTAATTATAAACTATAATTAAAAGATAAAACTATATTAATACATACAGTATATAGCAGAGTATAAGAAAATCAAGTATAATAATAATGAAAATAGTAATAATACATAAAATCTATATTGCACTTGTGCTCTGTCACTGACATGATGCATTCTGCGTGTCTGTGAAGTGATGTTGGAAACCCTGCAGACTTTGTCTCCTCAGTCCTGTATATTGATCCTAGTTTTCACCTGCAGGACATGCTAGATCTCTGCTGACATTAATCTTCATATCCTTTGCCGTTCCTGCCCATTGAAAAGCTGTGTCAATCCTCTGCTGTCTGCTGTCCCCTCCTATGTCCCCCTGGTGTCTTCATTGCAGTCTGCCCTCTCCTCTCCTCTCAACATCTCATTCATGACGGCACGTGTACACTCTGATTACCCCTCAATTGTTGTGTCGCTTTCCAGCTGTGAGTGATCAAGTGTAGATGCAACTCAGCGTGTTTGAAGTGTCAGCTTGATTTCAGACAAATTATATCTCAAGGTCACCGGGGTTAATACCAGCTCACAACTGTTGCCCCATATCTAACGTGGCTTAATTAGCTGGGAATTAGAGAGTGTGCCTGCATGTTTGTGTGTTTGCAGTTGGAGAGGAAGATGTTTTTGCCTCCGTTGTCCGGTACAATGTGATTATATTGCATGGCTGCACCGCATCAGCAAAGGTTAGCGGAGGACAGTGCTGCAATGCAGCGTACTGTCAAGGTGACTGTCAGTGATTGTTAAAAATATTACTGGGGTCAGGAGGCTGACACCTACAGCTGGATTTGTGCTTCTGCATTGAACTGACACAGCCTATGCTACACAGGCACCCGATGCCATCGTATTTCTACTTCTCCGTTGCATTGAATTCTCTCACTGTGTTTTGTTTTTTCCAGTTATCTGTTTTTTCTTCGTTTATTCGACCGTTCGACCATTTTGCCTCCTCCCTTCAAACAAATGAAATTTACTTTCAACATACAAATGCAATGAGGGATGAAGCTAATTGAAAAGTTTAGGCTATAGGCTTTCTTAAACTAGAGTCTAATATAACCCGTAGGACTGTAGAGTAGCAACATATGTTTTGTAACTATTTGTTTTAAAATATGTTTTTAAATGAAGAAGGTTAACTACACATGTCCATGCCATCGTCAACTATTCTGCATTAAAGGCTCATTTACACTGGATGCGTCTGCGGAGCATAACGCTGCTAATGATCGTGGCCATTCAAACCAATTGCCACAGAGAAGATCGTTCAGATCGTTAGTTACAACAAAACACCACAACCATCAATACATGAATGTTATGTTACAATGTGTGTGGGAGAGCCACAGGTACGCAGGAGCTCAGAAACGACGTGAGTCATGGATGAGGCAATCCCAGAAGTGGAGAAGAACAGTATTATATTTGATAGCTCACATCCATTTTATAAGGGCAACATCAGAAAAGACAAAGGTTGATAGAAGATGGAGGAGGAATGTACGGCGGTGAAAGCTGATGAAAACTGAAGCATCAGTCAGGAAATGGATCCTTGCCCTTGTTTGTTGTTGTTTATTCTCGCCGTCTCGTGACTCTCGTTGCACCTCGTTGTCTCGTGGTACACGTCGGGCGTCCTCACTCCGCTGTTTAAATGCTTGTCAGATTGTTCTGGGAACAGAGAAGAGCCACGGCGCAGCCGTTACGTGCCGCAGATGCTTCCGGTGTAAATCCGCCTTAACACCTCTGTCAGAAACTTCACTTCAAGTAGCAGCGAAAGTGAGCAGGTCTTGTTACCGTGGTAACCCCATCAAGATCTGCAGCTGCTCACGTGTACCCTGACAAATCGCCGTTTGGATGGCATTCTCGGCAAACATGGAAGAGCCACTCCAAGAGCTTGGAAAGTCTGGTGAGGCAAAAAGGTCTATCCCAGTCGTTGGCGTCTACGGAGGTCCACGTAGCCGCTGACATGGACGTCAGGCTACGCCGCACACAATCCATTTGACACAGAAATCAGGCTTGAGTTAAGTCAAAGGTTTCACCGTTGACTAACAGCTCTTGATTTGCCATGTTTGCATACGTCCTGTGTTTCATAGCGTGAGAGCACCTCACATCTGTGGCGTGTTCGTAACCACTCAGAACACTGTGACATTCATCTTCCCTAAGTACACTCTTTCCTTTTGACTAATATATTTCCTGCAAGATTGCCTTTTAATTTTCTTCCTTCTCTCTCTGGAGAGGTGAGCACTTCCCCTGTTTGACAATTCAAAGCATTTCCAGGGATTAGGGTAACGACCACATGATACACTCCGGTGGAATGGCAAACATGGCTGTCGCCACACTGTCAGCTGGGAATATGAGATAGGAAAATCAGTGTGGCTCAGCGGCTTTTTGCAGTAACGTCCTCATTCGCTGAGGCCAGTTAGGGGTTGATTTGGAGTCGTTCTCTTTCGTCAAAGTACTCTGAGTCGTTCTTTGGAGTCGTTCAAGAGCAAACGGACCTGGCTAGCTTCTGCCCACACTTTCATTTGAATCCAAAATGAATCCAAACTTGTTGTCGTCGTTCAACGGCTGCTTCACATGACAGGACGTTATGAGCGCTCACTGCAGGTGGATGCTTTCGTTTTCAAAGTTGCTTATGATGTTGTTCATTGATTGATGCATACATTCAGACATTACAGCAAATGCTACATTCACCTTCAAATTAAATAAGCTCTAGTAGGGTGAAGTGTGACACTCCCAACATGTAATTCCATTTAATCATGTCAACTCCAACGCCTACTGCATTTCCAGCAGACTAATTCACCTTCTTTTTCATTTCAATGGCTACTTTTTCTGTTTCTGCTCAGTTGCTCGTTCGAGACAATAAAAAAGGTGTTGGCACCTTCCCCAAAGCAAAACCTTTCACCCTTTTAATATTCATGTGCTCTTTCCGTGTGGTCGATACACTTCCTCTTTAACAAATCACAAATTGCTTTGTAGTGTTTGACCGACTGTTGCTCTAATGTAATTTCCTCTGTGACTGAAGTAATTGTGGGCAGCTGGGCCAGATTAGGGAAAAACCCCAGAATGTGGAAGTTTGATTAAACCAAAAACAACAACAACAAAAAAAACAGTCTGTCCCTTTGTGAGATTTGAATGTGTTTATTTCAAAGTGAGTGGGACAGACGGACCATTCCTGGTGCAAATGTTACTAATGAAATGACATATTTCCCTGCTGCTGTGGCAGCTGACAACAGGGCAGCTGAGATTAGATATATAATGTGGGTGTGATACATCGTGGGATGTAATCACGCGTCTGTGCACAGATCAGAAGAGGGAGGGGCAGTGTCTTGTCAATGTGGCTGTCATCCATGATGTCTCCTATTCCATTTGTTGGTGTGTTCATATGAGCTAATCACTGATAAAATAAGAACATATTGATCATTAAACAGTCTTTTGTACATCAATGCTGAGAACGCCGAAAAGATGCCAGCTAATTCCTGCGCTAGCATGGATGTGAAGCGTTTTCTTCTTTCAGCTTTAAAGCTCTGACTCTGTTTCCCATCGTCACCTCTCCTGTGCTCATTTTGTGTCTTTTCAGACATTTCTTTTAGTCCAAACGCCACTGGCGTCTACACCTGCTGGCCTGAGGAGCTTTCCGTCTCTGCTGCAGTGACTTCTATATAAGCGTCGTGGATCTGCAGCGATCACCCAGCTCTGCTTTGATTTACTGCCGGCTCTGTTAACACTCCCAGCTTGTCCAATCACTACCTGACACACAAACACCATAACGCACCATTACCTTACGTACTTGAACATTATGGAGGTCTAAAAGTGCCAAAATTAAATAAACGTTACAATTTCAATTGATGACATATTTAATGAATTATTTAATTACATATTTATATATTTACTTTTTACTCTGTTAGTCCTTGATAGGATATTATGTTTTCTGTGATGTAATAAAAAAGGTCATGAACACGGTCCAGCTGTTGATTGTCCCTCCATTTGTCCATACCTCTCTCCTTTAAATGACTTGACCTTTATTTTATATATATATTTTTTTTTCTTTGACAGGCCACCTTAATGCACATTTTCTCCCTATGTTTTATATATATATATGTATATATATATATATATATACACCCACACACACACATACATACACATACACTTCACATCAGCTCTTATGAAGACTGAAATGTTTGCAGAAAGCTACATTCTGACCTGATCAAGAAGTTTTCTAATTTTAATATTGTAAAGTCTATTACTCTTATATAGGACCGTTTTTTACTATAATATTCAACAAGACTCTTGTCATCATCTTCTCCTCTCCACATCTGGCACAGTGAGCCTCATTTGAGTCATTGAAAAATACGTGGAAGGACATTCCTCCTCTCCGCACTGACTCCCCAGAGACTCCGTCACTACAGTACTTGTACTCCTCCTGCAGCCTTTCGTAAATAGGACATCAGTCCTATTTATTTTCACCCAATTTAGTGGCTACTTGGAAACTGTCTCAAGTGCAATCCGTGCAGCCTGTTACCATGGCGACCGCGATCGCTCAGTCGTGGCTCAATCACAAGCAGTTGAAAGTGAAATAGGGCTGCACAATTAATTGCAATATTGATCGGAATGCATTGCAATATATCAATGGTGGATTATTAAAATCACAATGTAGAGTTGGTCAAAGCACAGTGGTATAAGGGAAGCTTTTTATAGGCAACACTCCTTTTTTATTTTGGAAAGGCTATACTATAATTATAGCACAAGATAAGTAATTAGATGAGATTACATTTTCATGTGAAATGAAAAAATGGTTTCATTCAGCTGATGTTGCCAATTATTGTGTACAATTGTTATACAAGGTCCTTGAGGGAAAGAAAAACAAATTATCTTAGAAATATTATTTCTCTTTTGTCACTGACTTTTATAATCAGCACCATAAACTGACTAAATCTCTTGAAGCGTGATTTGTCCAATAATGACTTTCGCTGCCTCATGTTTATGTGAGCAGCAGCATCAATTCCACATTAAAGCAATTATCTCATAGTGTTTACCATCAGACATCTGATTATCGCTTAAGCAACCAGATGTAAACTTCTTTCACAAGAAGAACTTTCCTACACAGTGAACAACAACACTTTGACACATCACTTTATCATCATAGCGTCTTTCATTTCCTGTGACCCAGTGAGTTCTGCTACATTATCTGTGACATCATATAACTGCAGGTCAGCTGAAATTGACTGACATCAAATGTGAAACTAAGGCGAATTTCAAAGGGATGACAGGCTAGAAAGTACTTTTTCTAACAACCCATACATGATATATATATAGATATTTTCACATTTTAGAAATATCATCACTGAATGGCATGATGTTCTACATATTTTTAATTGATATACAGTAGGGCTGTCAATCTTGTCCTCAAATCAGATAAGAATTTCTCATATTTTTATTTGAAAAATGTGAATACTATTCAATTTTTTTTCTCACTCATCATACACATCCATTGATGTCCATAATGTTACTGATCTTGTGACAAATGGTCACAGAGGGAATAATGAGCCTTGGCTCAGTTTTTTTCTGTTCTCTGAAGGAAAGCCAAACATTTTCTACATGATGCTCGTGAGATTTTCCAGAGATGGAACTCTGCGCCATCTTGTAAACAGTACATTAACTTTGTCGGTGACGTCAGGGACGGTCATGTGAGACTTTTGAATTTGAATTGTTTTTGAATATGGAAGGTTGTTCTGACAGACCTAATACACATTTCGGCTTTGTTCTGTGTCAGTTTAAACTACTGAAAATTAGGGATCAAAAACAGCAGAACATCTCTAACTAGAAAATCCCTCTTCGAGAAATTTTGCGGTGGGTCTGCTCCGTCGGGGTCCGCGTCCTGTAGCTGACCCAAAATCGCAGATCAGTAGGTGCTATAAAACAACCTGAAAGCCACAGAGTCGCAAAACACCCGCAGTCGGCAGGGCCGCGGTCCCCCGAACGCGTACATGTATAGTTTACGGCCGTAGGTGAACGTACGCCTGAGCTACAGGAGAACAGGCTGATGTTGGTGCGTGTGTGTGTGACAGACACAGGGTGTTGCAGCCGTTTTCTCCCCTTTGTGTCTGCCCCTCAGGGATAGGGGGAGCGGCCGCGTTGAGGCCCGTGGCGTGAGCACCGTGCGTCCTATCGACAAGCCGCTTTTTTCGTCTGTGGCAGAGGAAGTAGACCTATCCGACGGTGTATAGTTTGTTTATATGTTTAATAGGTAAAGGGTTGAAAAAAATGATAGTTTGGGCCTGAATGTGTTTTTCGAAGCGTTTTAATCCTGCTTGCTGCCCTGTAGCGTGAAAACGGAAAGACGTGGCCCTTTCAAATTCACACATGTAAGAGGGGACACAGAACTCTACAATCTGGTAAAGTTTCAGGTGTGTAGGTCAAACACAGACGACACAGGAGCAATTTGTTTGGAAAAAAATAGTTTCGTTTTCAGCCGAGATTTTAGGGCCAGTCGGCGCTTTCAGCGCATTTCCATCCAGTCCAAAACAGCAGAACATCTCTAATAACACCAGAGGAAGTTATTAGGTTTGTCACTAGAGGTTGGAATACTCGCTAAATATAGCGACAAAGTTGTTTGAGTGCAAGTTTGGTTTTCGGGCTATGTTTCGGTTTCAGTGAGTGATTCGTATCAGTCGACTCGTTCACAGGGAATGAACCAACGAATCAGATTCACCCACACCATTTCACTGCCATACTCAGCTGAACTGTGAAATGAACAAATCATGAATCAGTCAGTGATTCAATAGTTTGTTCACCCAAAATATTAGTTCTTTAGAACGAGGATAGCACATCAACACGCATGTGACATTGTCCCAGGTTGTAGCACTTCTAGAAAGGTATATAAATATATACACTACCGTTCAAAAGTTTGGGGTCACTTTGAAATGTCTTCCTTTTTGAAAGAGAAGCTTTTGAAAGACGACAATGTTAAATTAATCAGACTATATACACACACATTCAGTACAGGCCAAAAGTTTGGACCTTCTCATTCAATGTGTTTCCTTTACTTTCATAGTAGATTCTCACTGAACTTTTGGCCTGACCCTCACCATCTTCATAACTCCAACAAGCTAGGAAAGACGCGCAAACGGTAAGGCATCAATTTGACGCAGAAGGATACCTGAGTCTACAGTTTTCTTGTTAAGCCTATCAAAGAGAGGAGGAAGCTGCCACACTTCACTCCAGAGGACCCGTGCTGATGCGTCTGCCAGCTTGAGCTGCACAGATTCCAGTTTGACTCTAATTAAAGTGCTATTACTTTCCTGCGTCGCGTTGTCGAGTTGTCTCTATAACCTCTTTCCTTCTTCCGCTTTGCAAATCTTAAACACACAGCTCCTCTGAGCTCCTGAGTATCTTCGTAATCCGTTGCAGATATTCCTAATTGAAATTAAATGATTAGCCACAGCTGCTGGCGAGGTCTCCATCCTCCCTTTTCCTCTCCTGGGAACACGGAGAGGAGTCAAGTTTCGCTCCGCAAAGTGCTGATTTCCACACACGGACTTGCATCATCATCATGTGTGAGCTCATGGCTTTTATTTTTACAGTTTATATTGTTACCTCCACCAAGAAGGTTATGGTTTTGACGGCGTTTATATGTTTATCTGTCTGTTTGTCTGTTAGCAAAATAACTCAAAAACTTAACTGAAACAGATTTTAATGAAATGTTCAGTAAATACTGATAATGGACCAGGACCAGACGATTAAATTTTGTTAGTGTTCTGGAACCATCTGGATCCAGGAATCTGTTGAAGGAATATGACTCATTGTAGATAGGGACATTGTCAGCATCTGTGTCTAGAACTCCACAATAGCAGCAGTGGACTGTCTCTGTGGACCAGTGGTTAGTGGGTCTGTCTGTTAACACAGAGGTTGGGGGGTGGAGCCCACCCAGGACCGAGGTTTGTTTTTGTTTTACTATTGAAATAAAAAAGAAAATGAAGAACAAAAAGAAAAACAGAAAGAGCTTGGAGGTCATGATTTGTGTAACAAAGTTACTAATGATTTTTTAAGAACTATTTGACTATTAGTGACAAAGGCATGTTTTGATGATCATTGAATTTATTAGAGGAGATCAAATGAATGGAGGACGATAATATTGGGTCGAAATCACAATATGGATGGAAATGAGCTGGTTGGAGGAGGTCTGAGCTCTCTGAGTGATTTTCTAGTTCATCAATACTTAATTATTCAGGCTATCTTATCTGTTTGCAGTGGTTATTGGATAAAATACTGGATAAATGACAAGGACAAAGGCAGATATTTCTTTTCTGACATTCAGAGGTGGTGAAGCCATGTTGTGTTTGCTGTGATGTGAAAGGTCAATGCAGTTCTCTCGTCACTCGAATGTCATCTGCAGGTTTTCCATGAATACTTTGTTTGTGGTTTCTTCCGACCTTTTCGTGATGCCAGGCACCATTTTACCAAACCGATCAGAATCAAAATTCTTTTGACGTTATACACAAATGCAATGCAAATGTGTGCAGTTTTTGCTCAAACACAAAAGATAGGTTGAAATGTTTTTAAAAAATACAAAAAACAAGATAACATACGAAAAATAAGGGAAATTGGGGAAGGGAATTTTTTATATTTTTTAAACAAGCTGATGAGATGGGTTGCAGAAAAGATGATGAGTAAGATTTAAAATACACATGATTCCCATGTAGATAAACAGGCTGAAATCGTCATTCCAGGCGTTTTTCATTACAGAGTAGTCAGGCTGACTGCAGTAGCAGCAGTCATGTATTTCTCTGCATTGATTATAGGGTTTACAATCATTCAAATGAAGTAGCATTCAGACTGATTGATTTTCCGTTCTCGGCTCCGCTCTGCTCTTCGGGGGTTAAGAGTGTGTAATCAGTAATTTCATGTCTTTATTTACCTCTCGTTGCATAATGGCTGTAAATTATCCTCGGGATCCGAATACTACAATTATACCACTTGTGCGGATTGTACAGTTTGTGTGAACGGTGTGATTAACGGCTGGAATCTAAACCGCATGGATCCAGTAGGGACTCTGGACTTCTGGCCTTGAAAGACAAATGTGATGTTCCTCTTTATTTTAACTTGCAAAGCAAATGCCTTCTGGGCGGAGATGATCTCTGCAGTCTTTAAGCTCCAGCAGTGAAACGTATCACCGTAATGTATTGCACCAGGACTGACTGATTATTGAGCTGCCTGTGCTGCTCCATCCTCACTTCTGCTTTTAATCTCACCTGGCTATTGCCTGTCAATCACAATAGCGTGCCCAGGCTGCCGTGGCCCATTTCCCTCCTGTTTGCTCCGATGCCCACCATCAGCTTGCGTTTTGTGCGTTCCATACTCGCCACAAACTTCTCTGGACGCCTTATTTCATGCTTGTTAGACATGAAGAGGCACATTATTGATTGATTTGTTGTTCACTACTTTCTTAATCGTGGCATCGTTTGGGACTGGAAAAGAAGCTGCAGAGTTGCTTCCCCATTCCACATTCTCCACTTACTTTCATTAAATTTTATTTTCATGGGTGGTTAAATTCCGATCTAAACCTTTTAGGAAGTAATGTGTCTTCTCCTTCCTGTTTCAGTGCTGGCCGGCTCTTTAACATGTGACCCAGATAATATGTGAACGCTTCTTCTCAGTTAACATCACCTGGAGAACAGGAAGAGCTCAGACCTCCACCAAGCAGCTCATTTCCACCCATATTGTGATTTCTACCCAATATTATCGTCCTCCATTCTCGATTCGTCCTCTAATAAATTCATTGATCATCAAAACATGACTTTGTCACTAATAGTCAAATAAATACCTTGTTACACAGATCAAGACCGCTGAGCTCTATTTTTTTCTTCATTTCAATAGCAAAAAAAAAAAAAACCCAACCCTCCCTGGGTGGACTCCAACCCCCAAGCTGTTGGTTAACAGACAGACCCACTAACCACTGGTCCACAGAAACAGTCCACTGCTGCTATT
The DNA here is from genome assembly GCA_901007665.1 of Aeoliscus strigatus. Taxonomy (NCBI): domain Eukaryota; kingdom Metazoa; phylum Chordata; class Actinopteri; order Syngnathiformes; family Centriscidae; genus Aeoliscus; species Aeoliscus strigatus. The sequence goes on from CAAKHB010006938.1 coordinate 10,785, forward strand.
GTGGAGTTCTAGACTCAGATGCTGAAAATGTCCCTGTCTACAATGAGTAAGAATCCTTCAACTGATTCCTGGATCTAGATGGTTCCAGAACACTACCAACATTTAATCATCTGGTCCTGGTCCATTATCAGTATTTCCTAAACATTTCATTAAAATCCGTTCAGTACTTTTGGAGTTATTATATTATTATTTTGCTAACAGACAAACAAACAAACAAAGATAACCTGGTGGAGGTAAAAACTGGGTTGAACTAAACATCCAAATGCCTGGATATTTACTTCAAATTAACATAACATATACTCTCTTCCTCTCCATCTGTTATCCTGCAGTTGGTGGGTGGCGAGTTCGATTTGGAAACAAACTTCATTATCCAGCATGCGGAAAGCATCAGCTGCCTTGTGGAGCTGCTGGAGCACTGTGACGTCACCTGCCAGGCAGAAATCTGGAGCATGTTCACCGCCATCCTCAGGAAGAGCGTGCGGAACCTCCAGACGAGCACGGAGGTGGGCCTGATCCAGCAGGTGCTCCTCAGGATCAGCTCAGTGGACGACATCATAGCAGGTGAGCTTTGTTCGTCCAGCAGCAGCGATGGCGGCACGTCAGTCCTCATTCTGATTGTGTCCAGCAAATGCAAGTTCTGTCTTCCTTTTGACCCTCAGTCAAGCCACAAATGTTTCTCTCCATATCTTTTAATAGATCTGCATGTTGAGTAAATGTGCAGGCTGGAGGAGGATGGAAACACTCATTTCCATCTGCATATTTAATGTTAAGTGTTTTCACCCTCAACGCTTGGACAAAAGATGGTTAAAAAAAAGTCCTAAATCTTCAGTAACGTTTCACAAAACTGGTCTGTTGAACCTGATTAAGCTAATGTACACTGACTTTGTGGCAACATGTCATACAATTGTTACCATGGTTACAGCTTACTGCTGATTGTGCCCTGAAAAGCCTATCTCACACATGCAAAGTTGTTGAGTTGAGTTCTGTCACCTAGTCAGCCAGTTATTACTGAAAAATTCAGACGAATCAATATATATTTTCACACTGAGTTTTACTAAAGGAACATGAAGGCATCATGGAGTCGATGTGACTGAACCTACTGCGAAAAATAAAAGAATTTCTGCCCTTATGCAGCATCATTCTGACAGTTTGGGGTTGAAATGATGATGAAACGTGAACACATGTGGTCAATTGTACATGTTCGTTGGGTATTGGACTATTTTATGGTTGAAGGGACTTCTCATCAACAGTGCTATCGAAATAATGTCTGATTGATTGACAGTTGTGGAGGAAATAAAGTCATTCTGAAATTTGTGAGAAATTCTAAATAAATGAATAGAGTATTAAGATATAATAATTCTCCTAATTCTTCATAAGTATCTAGATGTAACACATGTCTTTGTTCACAGTAACTTTTATTTATTGAATCCAGACTGTGTGTAAAATACATCTGGTGGGTTTTGGTCCCTTCATCGTTTCCAGAATGATGCTGATACTTCTCCAGGTGTTGTGTTGTTGTCTGTAGAAGTCAGATTCCCGGTGTAAGTAATATTCCTAGCTCCTGTAACTTACAAATGATGTCTCTGCTCATGAAATATAAACGGGTTTTCCCTGCGGCAGTGTTGCTCTGCCATTTAGTCATCACTTTGATTTACAAGTCAGTCAGCCAGGACGTGTTACAAGTCTCAATTCACCCAGAGAGGAAGATACTTTCCCTGCAGCTGATGCGTGTGAAGACGCCACGCATGCAGCGTGGGTAGAGTCCATCGTTTTAAAATGCCACTTCTATCCGTCCTCTCCTCTTTTCTCCATAATTGTGCACTGGGCGTGGCTGACCGGCTACGAAAGACTTGCTAGTGGACATGCTGGGAGTTCTCGCCAGCTACAGCATCACGGTGAAGGAGCTTAAGTTTCTCTTCAGCATGCTGCAAGGAGAAGGAAGCCTGTGGGTGAGTGACAGCAAGGAGCAGACGCAATCTGTCGGCCCGGAGTGTGTCAGCTGCTCTGCTGTTGGTTTGCAGTGTAATTGCTTGAGTGAGCGAACGAGGCACCCAATTGTTTCTTGGTGACTTCTCTACTTATTGCTGTTTGTCTCCTGAGCAGCCGAAGCACGCCGTCAAAATGTTGTCTGTGCTGAATCAGATGCCCCAGAGACACGGCCCAGATGCCTTCTTCAACTTCCCCGGTCGCAGCGCAGCAGTAAGCAGTCAACGTTTTCCATCCCGCAAGCCAGTTTGAAATTGCATGAGATAATTTATTGCATATAAAAAAGGATAATAATGGATTTTAAACATGTTTGGCGTCAGCGTGCACAGAAAACTGGTTTGGATTGTTGATTTCGAATCAGAAATACTTTCAGGGAAATTTGTTTTTGTCACAGCAACGCCGACCAAGAATTGCAAGAATAGAATTAGCTAAAAAGGTCAATGGAATGTACAAGTATTGAAATAAAATAAGAAGACGGAAGTGTTCAGATATAGTGGAATAAATATTCTCTAGTTCTATGAATATGCGCTTCAATATGGGATGCACACATTTCCACCCTCAGGGAGGGAGGAAATGCTGCTTATTATCATTTTCCTTCTTAATCTTTACACTCAGCTGAGTCAGAAGCCTGGCTGCATGTTTTTACCTCTTGACCAAAGAACATAGATGCATTCCCACGGTTGTTTCTATCAATCATCTTTTTTAGTGATGGTCTGAATATAGATTTAATCTTCTCTTCAGGTCCTTGTATTTGGATTAATTGCAAATGCAAATACAGTGAGAATAAAGGATTTATTTCATAGAGGCTGGACTCTATTCAGTATCAGTGGTCACAACATACTTGATATCCCCTAAGTGTTATTGCATTTTAAAAAATGTTGAATGTGCAAGGAGACTCATGACCCAAGAAAACATTTTACAAAGTCACAGGTAAGATTTAGGATGAGGCTTCCATCCATCATGGAAAAAACAGTTAATCATATTTAAAACTTTTTGTGCACCGGCATCTTCCATTTTCCAGATTTTCGATCTGAGTTCATCTGTTCTGCCTCCTTCTATGTTTAATAACTGTCTGTCTCATCCCTCAGGCCATCGCTTTACCTCCTATTGCCAAGTGGCCTTATCAGAGCGGGTTTACGTTCAACACCTGGTTCAGAATGGATCCCTTGAACAACATCAGTGTTGACAAGGACAAACCGTATCTCTACTGGTGAGTAACGCCGTACCGACTCAGGCGTTCCTGACTCCTGTCGCCGCGGCTGATCCACCCAGTGACTCTACATTATGGCACCAAAGAGAAACATCCCAGTTTTTTAACAGTCCAATTGCCTTTGCTTTGCCTTTTTTCACTTATTGAGAAAGTAATTTGCTGTCGACCTTTCGCTGATTTTCCAATCTAAGTTGTTTTTCAAGGTCGACACCGAAAAAAGCAACTCAACATTTGTATAATACAGTTTGTGAGGGCCGCCCCCCCAGACATTGTCACGATTTACTGTATAATAGACTGAAGTGGAATTAGCTGAGATGATTACGATTAAAACCCATGGAAGCATGAAATAAAGTGGCTGTTACTGGCTTGTGGAGGTATTTACTGAAATTTGAATATTTTGCACCATAAGGCCTACATAGCAGCTCTTCTAAGGGTTTCTGGGTAATTAGCGGAACCCAAGAGATATTCAGCTACTGTTCTTCCTGTTTGTGAGATGAGCCTTGGGATAAAATCACCATGGAGACAATGGATGTTCAAGATGAAAAGGTAGAATTGTCTGACGGAAAAGAACATTTACGCTAATTGCTTGGAGATATCAGTTTATCAGCCACTGCCTGCGATCAAAATAAAAGAGTCCTCTCGCGCTGAAGCTTGAGAGCAACATCAGACGGGGAAAGGGGGGTAGTGGTGAAAGTTGTTTGGTATTCATGTTGCAGGCATTCCTCATAGGCCAAGTCACAAACAGGATGAGATAGGCCGGGCTAATCCTCTTTATGCAACACTCCGAGGGCGTGGGCTCTCAGTGGCAGGGTATGTCGACAGTAAAGAGAATTGTATCTTCAGAAGCCGACCACGTCTGCCGCTTCCCACCTGATGTGTATTTACCAGCAGGCTTGTCAGCAGGGGCATCTTGGCTGGGAAAGCAACGTGTGGGGCTCCATATATCCCACCTCACATGTTCCCACACCACAAACCTATGCTCTGGTTATCGGCTCTGCAAAGAGGGCTGTTTGTTTTTCATGATACCAGCGGTTGGGAGGGTGGTGTTGGTGGTGCTGGAGGAGGGACGTGTGTTGAAGATGGGAGAGATGCTCAGTCCACTCAGAGAAAGATCAGGGTATCTGTATCTATTCTATTGACTCTGGACAGACGTTAATTCCACTGATCTTCTGTATATTTTGTCTGTGACCATCAAGATTGATTATTTGTTCTTTTTTTCATTATCTTTATTTTACCATGCGGTAAAAAAGTTTTTTTTAAGAGCATCCTGGCCATGACAGGCAGCAGGACATTTAACAAGCTGTAGACTAGTGCTGCCTGATAAATCATATTTTAATCAAATAAAATCAAACAAAATAAAGTTTTCATTTCTTTTTGACACTTTGAGACAGCTCTGTTGGGGGGTGCGGGGGGTAGTGGTACCGACACATACATGCCAATACAGATGAATTCACACAAGATTCAGTCACAGATGTAACATCTCCTCAATTCATAACAAGTTGTTCTTACAAGAAATGGTCCCATGGTCCTGTTTTCACGTTTATTCAACACTGATGATACAAAAAACATTGCCACAAACATCAGGAGATTGTGATGTATAAACACCTGTAGCTTCAGCTAAGGTGTACATGTTCATTGTTTATCAAAAAGTGTTTGTATCCTTTGGGAGGATTCTGTTATTATTATTCTATTATGTCCTTTATGGTCATGTTCTTTTAAAAAATGTCTGAACATGCGGACTTAGTTATCGTCCATCAGCGTGCACATGTCCAACATACAAACAGCTTGTAGCTATAACGTCAGTGAGTCCATAAAAGTAAATCAGGTGAAACAACTCCAGCGAGATGCCTCCACGTTATTCAGCACTGAGCATCCAACAGGACAGTGACAGATCAGAGGGGGAGAAAACACAGCACCGTTTGTTTTATTTTTCACATGGAGCCTCTCGATGATTTCTGCCTCGTGTTTATGCGGTGAAATTGTCTAAAAATGATGCTGATCGCAGTCTCTCTCGCATGTCTGCTCTCTACAGTACATATGTAGACAAATTACTGTTGGCTGTAAAATATAAACCTGCAGTTAGAAACTCTGTTTGGAACATATTTCATCCTGCTGGCTGCACTCATGATGTATTTCTGTTTACAGCTTTCGCACCAGTAAGGGCGTGGGCTACTCTGCACATTTTGTTGGTAACTGCCTGATCGTGACGTCACTCAAATCCAAAGGAAAAGGTTTCCAGCATTGTGTGAAATATGATTTTCAGCCCAGGAAGGTAAGTGCAGCTCTGCTCTTCAGCCGCTCTCATAATGTCATCAGGTGAAGCTTGAATGAAACCACAGCTCTCAGTGCAGTGCTGATGTGAATAACAGAAAGGTGGAAAAAATAACACAAGTCAAAGTGTAGAGTCCTTTAGGTGTGACGCACTCTAGCAGTGAATATGTCAATATTGGCACAGGTGTGCTCTGCCAGAGTCCCTGTGACTGCTTCATCTGACCTGCTGGGTTCAGTTGTTCAGAAGAAGCTGCTCAGATGTGTAGTTGTCTAGGATTGAACCCCGTCTGATACTGTTACCTGAATGACTGACAACCGTAAACACATTATAATGAATAATAGTCAGAAAATAATCAGAAAACTAAACGTCACCATGGGCTGTTATTAGTGCTACTACGTTGAATGTCTTTACATTTACCTGGGCCCCCCTTCCAGAAACAGTTTAGTGAAAGGTTAGTTAACTTCTCCTCTTCTTTAGAATTACAATCAGAAATAATGTTTTTGCCAAAACGTATGTGAAACATTTCCAACCTTACCAGTAAGACAGCTATCGATTCCTGCTGCCACCGCTCAGCTCCTGAGAAACACAACAACAAAGTTGTCTATTGATTTCAGAGTTTGAGTGCCATCTGATTGCTCTCAGGTCGGTTTGCCTTCGCCCCCTCATGTCTTTCAAATATCCCTCCCACCTGCGCATGTCTGTAATTCGGTTGGACCCCTCATGGCATTGCTTTTTTGATTAAAAGGATAAACTAACAGAGGTCACATGGACACATCATCGCTATCAAATCAGCCTCTGAATCATTGCTTTGTTTGGAATAGCTTTATTCTGTGAGCATCAACAGGATCAGGTTTCTTTTTGTTAAAAAAACAAGGTAACAGTGACCCAGCAGGCATTACTATATTGTGAAACAAACAATTTACACCAGCTTTAGACCTTTGTAAAAAATATAAAAAAGTAATTGAATCCCCCCCCCCTCTCCCCAGTGGTACATGATCAGTGTAGTTCACATCTACAGCCGATGGAGGAACAGTGAAATACGCTGCTACGTCAATGGACAGCTAGTCTCTTATGGAGACATGGCGTGGCACGTTAACACCAATGATGTAAGTACGGACTGAAAAATCTCTCCAGTGTGTGGTATCAGACTATTAGACATCAGCCTGAATGTGAATATCACCTGTGAATGAAGTTTCTCTTTTGGTGACATTCATTCTATATAAAACTTTTTCATTTTTGTAATGTTCACTTCTTCATAGTTTACTTGTTGCACTGGAAATGGAGAAGCTCTCCAATCCTGTTCTACAAGGATTGTAAAATGACAATAATGGCATTCTATTCTATTATAAAAAGTAAAATATAGAGTAGTTACAAAAGGTAAAAAAATACAATGAGCTAAATACATCAAAATTGATAGAATAAATAATTGGATAGAAACATGCACATCTTAGCTAGATATAGGGTAAATATGTATCTACAAACACTCTGTTATACAATAAGATTCTGAACATCACCCCAGAATGTCAAACACAACGGTGGTCATCCACATTACTGAGGCTACAAATCCCAAATGGGTTTTGTGTTTCTTTATTGTTTGTGACTTTCTAAGCTCTGCATGTTTTCTTTCCATCTCATAGTATGAAATCTCTGCTCCCTCTTCCAGAGTTATGATAAGTGCTTCCTCGGGTCCTCAGAGACGGCGGACGCTAACAGAGTGTTCTGTGGGCAGCTCGGAGCTGTTTCTGTGTTCAGTGAAGCCCTCAATCCTTCGCAGATCTTTGCAATTCATCAGCTGGGTCCAGGCTATAAGGTAGGACCTAGATGGGGGCCACATTAGAGTACGTCAAAGCAGCCTGCATAACCTATCCCTCTGTGAAATCAGTGTTTGGTGGCTGCAGCTCCTCGCTCCTCGTGTCTCCATTTGGGGACCACCACCTTTTTGCTCACAGATAAACAGCTGCTTAAATAACACTCTGCTCTAGAAGAATGGGGCAGCACTCTGAGGCGAGCAGCAGGTACTCGGGGGGGGATAGACCCTCGAGCTGACTTGTATCAGCTGCTCCAGACGTTAGCACTCCTGCAGTCGTCTTGGCAAAGGTTGTGAACCCAGAAGAAGGCTGACCTACCACCAGAGGACTCCTCCAAAAGAGGATTTAGCAGCAAATTCTTATCTTATGGTGACAAAGCATTCAATTTGCATTTTTCTTTTTTATTCAAGCAGTTTTTTACTCTGCACTGAAAGGGAGAGGAAGGACACAATCTGCCTGATGATGATTCCAGACTTTTCTCCTTAGATGCACATCTACAAGTATCGCAGCGTAAATACGAGAGAATAGAGATAGGAGCATTGACTGTGGAGGTATTTACGCACTGGACGTAGGTCCTGACTGATCTTCACGGTTTAAACTGACAGAGATCAATGCTGACCTGTAGATCAGTTAAAAATATGCAGAACATGTTAAAATCAGTGTTCATCTCCGTCATTCAGTGATGAAAATTCTAAAATATCACCCAGACGCATGGCTGCAGTCATCAGAAACAATGGTTATCTGACCAAGGACCAACTGCAGTGTGTTTCATGTGACGAACAGACAGACTGTTTTAGTCCGTGCAATTCCACTGCCAATGATGGAAGAAACAAAGTGATGTTGGTTATTCTCAAGAAAACCATAGAAAATTTTCCATTAATTTTTGCCATTATTATGCTTCTCCAAACAAATGTACCTTTAGTGGGACCAGGTATTAAAATGAACAAGAAATTGAAGAAAACAATTGGTCTAATGATATTTTCCATGACTGTAGATGCGCATCTAAAAAGGCTGATGAAGTCTGTATTTTTCATGGAAAGACACATGATTTATATTTCGTTGAATGTGCGTTTCCCAATGATTTGAATCAGTTTTGGATGGAAACATGGCTGGTGACTTTTTAAACTCGTCTTTGCTGGTTTCTCAGATGTTTGTGTTTCATTCTGGGACTGGGACTCTCTGTAATTGTGGTTTCAGTCCTTCTAACAGCAATGGAGCAATGCTTCAGGTTAATCGAGAAAAGAACAAAAGATGGAGCGCGTCCCAGAGAGACAATTACCTGCAGCTGATGAAGCTGTGAATGGTGCAGGCAGCGGCGTGGAGGGAGGGGACGCAGGTCAGGACGTTGCCAGGCTTGGCGGTTGTGCAATCCAGCAGACGTGAGAAGCTTGTTGGTTTTAATTGAGTGCTGCTGCAGTGACAGCGGCAGTGTGTTCTCAGGATTTTCTGTTCAGCTGGCCTCCGAAGATGAAGCAGAAAAAAAGAAGTCACAGTATTTTTTCTTTCATGTTCTCGGGTCTTTTCGTTCGCACGCATCATGTTTGACAAGGTCCCACTCACTCACATATTATGTATCAACTCTGTGGTTTGAAGACATTTTTGCTGCCCAGGGTTCCAGTTTCTGCTGCATACAAGGATTCATGGCCGCAAATCTGACAGACCAGTTAGCTGAATCTGTTCCTGGGGCTCTTTTCAAATTGCTCCATGTGAAATTGCTCTCTGAAACTAGATGAACTTCTGACTGTTTCACTTAAACTTCCAACACTTCTACCCCACTTTCCCATTTCTGTGACTAGCTTGCTGAAAAATGGGTATTTTATCTCAAAGTCTCTTGTAGCTCTTATGTAGTCTAGATCTAGGTTCTAAACCCACTGTCCTGAGTGTTTGAGAGGTCACCCTGCTCCACCTCTGGGTTCAAACCAACAGCTGCAGAGATTCACTTGTGGTTCCGGCCACATCGAACCATCATTCTGGGCCCAAATATGTGTCATTTTGACACATACATACACACACATGGTCACATCAGGTATGTTCACGATATAGTGACTTCCTGTTCTGTCTGGTGTGTCTGTCAAACATTTCCTGCTCCGGACAAAGGCAGACAAGTATAGAAATGTTCCGTAAATCTTCCTCAGGACTGAGCCTCCATCAGTTCTTCAGTGAGGTGAATACTTGTGACGTTTAATTTCCTCTTTGTTTGTTGAATCTCTTCTGGCTGACCTGGAATACTGCAGAGTGTGTTCACATCCCACCTGTTTTTCGACGATGTGCAGGATAAAAATACACGCGGAGGTGGAAGAGAAAAAGGATATCTGCACAGTGAACTGTAAAAATGTAGTGTCTTACTATATCAGTGTTGATTTCCAGCTATAATCTCTTAATGTGTTTAGGTTGGATAACTTCTTACCGCTTTCACTTGCGTCACAGCCGTGTCCACTGACAGATCCTGTGCATTAGTCATTGCTCCAGCGAGTCAGAACAATTAAAGCATCACATTATGTTGTTTTTTTTTCCTCATGGTGCACCCTGGTTATTTCTGTCTTTGCCTCCATCGTCAACGTTCTGCATAAGGAGAGATTAGCCTATTGAGTTTGTGCCAGTGCGTCTCCACTGTATGCACCGCTGGCTCCTGCAGAGGAGACTGAGGAGCTGAGCAATCCTGGTCCTCGCTGGTCAGAAAAGATAAGCGTTATCTCCTCCCAACACCCATAATCTGATGTCAGAAAATGACATGACAAGCTCACCAATATAAAAAGTCACCTGCTTAAACCGTCTGCCTCTCAAGATATCTATAGAGTGAAAGAATATTAGCATATTGTTCATCTTTATCTACAAGTATGTATGAGGATGAGATGTGTGTCTGGAGAAAAAGAATGACAAAGTCTTTGCAGTATAGAAACGAACATCTGGTTACTAGAGTAGAGCTGTACACGTTTACTTCATATACTTTTACAACTATTTTTGTAATAATGCCAATCTGCAGTAATGTAGTTCCTGCGAACATTTACTGATGTTCCAACACTCTACTGCAGTTGTGAGCTTCAGGAAATGACTAAAAGATTGAGATCAGATCGGAGATCAAGCTGCCGAAATTTGTTTCATCAAGGTGAAATGCACAGATAACTGCAGGGAACTCAGTGGTCTGATCTTGTTGCCTCAGAGCACAGGGGCACATAGGACCAGTGGGGGGTAGACCCAGAACACCTCAGAAGAAGAGGAAGAAGAGTTGAAGAAGAGTTATCTCTTTCCAGAAAGAGATACTAGATGTGTGTCAGAAGCAGGACATTCAGGATATGACAAATTCCGATCAAAGGTAAGATATTTTGGTTCACTATCAAAACAAAAACATTGTGGGGAAACAACCGCATGACCAAATTCTAACAGCTCCATCTGATTTTAGAATAAATAAACAGACAAATAAATAACACATTTTATTTATAAGCGCTTTCCCCAGTACTCAGTCACTTTACGGTAGACAGTTAAAATGAACAAGACAGCAAGAATAATACATTGGACTACACACAAGAAAAAGTAAATTAGCAAAAAATAAAAAAATGAATAAATGGAATATTAATAATGGAATGATCTGCAATGTCATAATACCAGGTAGATCAGTGTAAATAAATGAATAACTGGAAAATCTTTCAGAGCTCAGACCTCCACCAAGCAGCTCATTTCCACCCATGTTGTGATTACCACCCTATATTACCCTCCTCCATTCACTCTCTCCTCTAATAAGTTCTTTGATCATCAAAACATGACTTTGTCACTAATAGTCAAATAATCAACATTGGTAATCTTGTTACACAAATGCTCTCTGTGCTCCATATTTTTCTTTTTATTCTTAATATTCTTTTTTTATTTCAATAGTAAAACAAAAATCAAACCTCCGTCCCTGGGAGGGCTCAAACCCCCAACCTTTGGGTTGCTGAGGTTAATTGGTCACCGTACATTCCGTACAGTAGGTGTGAATGTGAGTCTGAATGGTCATCTGTTGGTAGCTGTGGATTAGCTCCAGCACAACCGTGACCTGGAACTGGAGCAAGCGGATGATCATTTCCTGAAAATCATAATCATAAACACCGGCATAAAGAAAACCTCCTTGGCAGAGGTAAAAAAAATAAACTTCAGAGATTATGTTGTGTCATGAAGGAACTGTGAATGAATCCTTTCCTGCACCTTGTCGAGCAGACAAGCATTTGTCTGAGCAGGCCTCACAGGTAAACCCCTGGTCAACGATGGCCTCCTGCAGCAGGAGACGGAGGAGGCAGCTGTGCACTAATTCTTTTGTATGTCTGACTGGAATGATGTTGGTCATGGAGCTGGGTTTGTTCGCCATAACCCACAAGATCATTATTTTAAGGCAGCTCACGCTGAAGCACCGGGCACTGGAGCTTGTTATTTCTTGTCACTTGGGTCTCATGAGCAGTAACTTTTGAAGGATGAGAGAGACTCCATGATGAGATGCATGCTGGCTTCTGTTTCAACTTGATCATGGCAGATGAGCAGAATACCTCTTGTGCTCTTTTATCATCTGACTGGAAGATGATGTGCCATTAAACCGGGTTCAGCCCTCTTGCTTTCAGGAGCTGCCATCTAAAACATTAAAATAATGCTGCTGGGAAAATGCCGCTGTTTACAAAAATACAAAAATAAGGGCAAAAAAAAAGAGAAACTCGACTTTGGTTTTAAAACAACTGAATTTTTTATGTGTTTTGATCAAATCTTTTTGAAAAATATTTGAATCAGCCTGTACTGAACCACAGTTTCTTGATTGTATATTTGTCTCCTAGGTTACAGCGGTGATGTGCCTGTTTACTCCCTGTTTACTCTTTTCTCCTTTCAGTAACTGTCTCTATTGTCTTCTCATCACCGGCAGGATTTCCCCCATCATTAATAGTTCAGCTGGAGTGTGTTTCATTTATTCTGCACTGGATGTTTAATTCAGTCATCTTCCTTTTTTATTTTAACAAAGCCATCAGAAAATCCTGTTGGACTAGGTTATGAAGTTGAGGTTCAACTTGAAGTTTGGGCACGTCGCTGAAGTTCTGGGTTTGAACCTGTGGAAATCACACAGTTTGAGTTTGAGAGGTTAAGTTGTGTGAGTGTGAATGGTTGTTGTTTGTGTCAGCCCGAGTGGTGACAGGTTCAGGATGAATTAATGGTGTGTGTAATATTTGATTAAAGGCTCAGTGGCGTCTTAAGTCAAGGAGTCGTGAGTCTGTCAGTTTGATGACTATAATTTGAAGAGAATCACAAACTTTGCAAGTGATGGATGGAGATGGACAATTTGACTTCATTTGGTCAATTTTGGTCTGTCGTTTGTCTTTTAAACCCCCTACACTACAGCTTAACCGCACAAAGTACGTGTATTTCCACTAACCCTAAAAACTTGACAGCAAACAACATAATATTTTGAAACACCTCCACCAAAAAAAGTTCATTAAATGTCCATGATTATATTTAAAAATAACCCTTTTGTTCTCTTTTCTTCTTCAATAAGTTCTGTTTTGTTCTAAATACCAAAAGAAAAAGCAGTCTAAACCATCAGAAATGTAATTCCACTCAAAGCAAAAAAGACAAAAGTGTCTCTACTCTTGTGATTGTCTCAGTGTCTGGCCTTTCAGGTTTTGGATTCCTCAGTGTTCATTGTGTTCCTGTTTCCCATTGTTCCCGTCGACCCTGTTTTCCTCTGGCTGTTATTGCTTTCTCCTCGTCTCTGTTTGGGTGTGTCTATGTCCTGGTGCAACCTGCTTTGCTCAATTAGTATCTGTTTCACTTCTCCTCAGTTGCGCTGTTTTTAACCAACTAACTTTACACCTGCTGTCACCCTCACATCTGAAACCTTTGCCTTCATTAAATAAGTGCATCTGCAGAATTTATAAAAAAAGACATTTCTGGTCTTCCCTCCACTTAACATGCTCACTGTGACACAGAATGAAGCCGTCGCAAGCACATTCACTGTTTTGCCCAAGGATCAATCTCGTAACCTTGAAATTCCCAAACGACCCTCTGTAACTCCTGAGCCTCAGCTGCCCCTGATCTTAATGTGCACTACATAAAAGTCTGCTTTCATTGCAGCATTTTTATCTGCAGGGGATTCCGCCAGTGACTGTCCTTGGCTCAGAAATTGCTGCCTGTAGTAAACGGCTTGGTTAGACGATGCAGGTAAACAATCAGCTGGAAGCAAACTTTGATCCCCCTCTTCTTTTAATCACTGTCGAGGCTCAGGAGGGGACGGATCCAGTTATTACATGAAAAACAAAACAGAGGAAACTGAGGAATTATATTCACCTATATAGCCAGGATCATTTCCTGTCTGTGGTTCGTTACAAGGGTTACACGTCCTGAATGCCACCAAGCAGACAAGATGATGCAGGTTGCTGCTGCTCTGCTTTAGTGTTCTCATTGTCCATCGTCATGATCCTTCCGTCCATCCCATGGAGAGGGATCGTTCCTGTTTTTGTTCCTTCTGCTGATGGAGATGCTAAGGACAGACGGTGTTGTGATGTGCAGACTCCATAGTGGCAATTGTAATTTGTGACGTTGGGCTTTACAAATAAAATAGTAGAATAGACTAGTTGAATCCTGTATTGATTGGAAATGACATCTCGCTTCAACCTACAGCAACATAATTACTGTCCTCGTCCTCACACAATTAGTTCTTTGCTTCTAAACAGTCCCAATATTGGTGTGTGTTGCTAAAAAAAACATTTAAGCTACTGCTTTTCAGATCTTGGAAAATAGTGTCATATCAAAACAAATATGCAATTACAAATATACTGTATGTATACAAATCTGAAACTGTCAGTTTAACCACATGTATCAGACATACAGGGGAATCGAGAGGCTGATTCTCTCTTCCTATGGTGACAAAATAAAAAAGACAAGACATTCCTAACACAAACGTAGACAATATACATGCACAACAGAAGGAAAAAAAAAGAATAAAAATAAAATAAAATGAAATATATGTAGCAGCAGAAGTTTTCTGTACATGTTATGTTTTAGAATGTACACAGAGTGGATAAATATATATTATTATGGGGGGGTGATATGGGAGACTGTGAGTGAGGGTGAGATGAGGAAGTCAGCTTCAGTCAATGCATTTCTGTCATAATGAGACCATTTGTCAGGGTCTAAAAATAACATGCTGACCTCTAGAAGTCAGTGGTTGCCAGTTAAAGAAAAAAGTCTCTTTCCGTGAGTTGATCTTCATTGACATTTAAAGATGAAACTGCTCATGCAGGAAGGAACTTTGGTGTCACTCTAACATCTCCCTCTTTCCCGTTTCATCTCTCTCCTCCCCAGAGCACCTTTAAGTTCAAGTCAGAGAGTGACATCCACTTAGCAGAACATCACAAGCAGGTGCTGTACGACAGCAAACTGGCCAGCTCCATCGCCTTCACGTATAACGCCAAGGCCACCGATGCACAGTTGTGCCTGGAGTCCTCGCCGAAAGAAAATGCCTCCATCTTCGTGCACTCACCTCACGCCCTCATGCTGCAGGTCAGTGTGTCAGAGGACAACAGCTCTGACTCGGTGCACACGAGCCCTAAATATGGATTAACTGCTGTTTCCTCAGGATGTGAAAGCCACAGTGACTCACTCCATCCACCGCGCCATCCACTCCATCGGGGGCATCCAGGTTCTCTTCCCCCTCTTTGCTCAGCTGGATTGTCATCAGTCACATGACAGCCAGGTGGAGACCACAGTGTGGTAAGACGACGACGTACAGTTACAGGACCACTGTGTACGCTGGGTACTTTGTTAAAGCAGGGATGTAGATTGAATGATTGAATATAGGCTCATTGGTTGGGCTCTGATTTGGTTTTTAATATGACTGATTTCAATGCACAGTGGTCACTTCAGTGAATGGCTGCTACAATATATATAAATAACAATTTTATTTATTTTATTTTATTAATTTAATTTAATTTTTATTTTGTTTTTATTCATTTCAGTTTATTAAATTAAAAAAGTCCATTAAACTAGTAAAAAAAAATAGTAAGATATTTAAATATTATAATTCATGATATTATAGTTAATGTATGAGAAGAACAGCTATGTCACTGTGACACAATTGACAAGATCAGAGATTAACACACAAACACACACACACACACACACACACACACACACACACACACACACACACACACACACACACACACACACACACACACACAGAGTTCAGGCTCCCGGCAAGAGAAAAGGAAATAGTGGGAGAATTGCATTTCTGCTCATGAAAAATTGTGAATTAAAATGTGGCTGCCTCAAAGAAGAAACCTCATGCTGGCAAATTTGTTTGCACTGCTCTGCTCTGCCGTTGATTCGGTTAGCAGCTTTGTGTGCGTTGTGTGAGAAAAGGGAAGGGAAAGGATCAAACGCACACAACACAGACATCTTGGCGATGAAGTTCTGACATCCAGAACAGAGTACGGTAACTGGTGAAATAACCAGTGCTTTTCTTCATCACGTCTGTAGAGTGGTACCAGTGTATCTGTAATAAATCATACCTACGCAAGCGTCAGCCGCGGTCAAGCTCAGTCCAGTTTTAATTATTTTTTCATCTCACTGGTTCTCAGCTCCTCTCCTCTCCTCCCCTTCATTCTGAGCAGCCTGGTCCAAAGCTCTCCCTCTGAGCTCTGCAGGGAGATGGAGCTCGCCTCTTATTGGGTGTTAGTTCAATGACTGCGGTCTGAAGGGCTACACACAGGAGCGGCCACACAGCCGCCCGAAGCTCCACGTCTCTATAGTGTCCTCTCATCTCTGCCGTCTCTCTCTCCCTCGCTGGCATGTAGAGAGTTGGACTCGCAGTTTGCCGCTTTGCTTTGCTTTCTGGCTCTGAAAGCTTCTTTAACTATTAACCCTCAACCATGCCTGGGGGTCGTGTATGGAGGACTAAAAGTGGCAAAATTAATGAAATAAATACATCATTAAATAATGATTTAAATGTGTCATTAATTCATTAAAATACTAATTCATTTTATGTTAAAAATGTATATTATTATTTCACTAATTCATTATTTCATGGTCCTGTGTTGTATGTCGATTAAAAGTGACAAAATTAAAGAAGGAATAGTGATGAAAAATGAAAAAGTATTACCTTCATCCTCAGTCAGTGCTGCTCAGCCAAACAGGACGTTCTTGTGCTTGTGGTTTGATATCCAAGATCACACAGTTGCTCTTCATCCGCATGGAGGAAATGCCAGCACGCTTGGTGACATCAGATAATATGACTTTGTATGCATGTAGTGTACATGCAGGCCTGCATCTCTGGACAAGGCTGCACTGAAGTGATTGTGGCTTCGTTACTGTTGTGCTCGAGCGGATGCCGCCAGAGGAAGGGAGGGAAAGCTGATTAAGAAGCATCACCAAGCATCACTGTCTCTCGGCCAAAGACCAAAAATGCAGCATGAAAGAAGAAAAAAAAAAGCACCTTCAGCGGACCTATCCTGCCACCTAACAGACAAGCACAGATATATTTTTATGTGCACACACACACATCTCTTTCCTTTTGAGACCGTTCTGTCTCCTGGGGAGCTTTTTTTCTTCTGAATTGACGGGAGAGAGGTGAGCTGAAATTCCCAGATGATTGATGGGATCCTCTGAAAATAACCCCTTTCTCCTCTGCTTATGGAGTTCACAGAAAACTCTTCCCCCATCACACGCAGGTTTCTGAAGGGCCACAGCTCATAAATGGCTGTTTTATTCCTGTGAGATTATATGTCTCCTTCTTTTGCAGCGCCACTCTCTTGGCCTTTCTGGTCGAGCTTCTCAAGAGCTCTGTGGCCATGCAGGAGCAGATGCTGGGGGGAAAAGGCTTTTTGGTGATTGGATATCTGTTGGAGAAGGTAACTATATGAAATCACTTGCATAATCTACATGTTGTATGCTCTGGATGGAATGGTTACAAAACAGACTTCAGTATGTTGTATCTGAACCAATGGTTGGAGATATGCTGACTCACAAAGTCTTCATTTATTTTGTCTTTGAACAGTGATCTGAAATTCAATATGTCAAACTAATTCTTCCTCGGAATAAAGAACGTGTCATGATATGCTGGAGCTCATGATTCTATCTGGTCTATTAAGGCTTTGAAATGGAACTCTTCTAGTTTTATTTAAGTTTTAAATGTTGGAAGTGATGAAAATGACTCATGCAAGAATCAAAGAGGGAAAAGTTCACGGTTATAGTTTTAAATCAAGATGAAAGAGCCGGCAGATAATGTGTTTAAAATGTAGCTGGAAGCAGAATGTCAAACAAAATTAAAAAGACATCAACAAAGACACCAGAGAACAAGGAGACACCTTCTGTAAAGTGAATCGTGATCGTGACACTGATGCCGAGGTCGAGACACGTCTCAAACTCGTGTCAGACAGTTCAGCAGATACTTAGTTTGTGAAGCATGGCTCCAATATTTACCTCTACGACATTTCAGGCATTGAAATCACATAAAAAGTCCAGACAGGATCATGTTTTTTTTCTGCAAGTCTGGGATTTCTGAGACGAAACAACAAAAAGCACCTGCCTCTGAAACTTGTTTTCGCCTGCCCACTTTGAAGGTTCCCTGTGTGAACTCTCCACGCTCTCTCACCCGTCGGATCCTCCATCGATTGTAGCAGAAACCTGAATGTGTGTTTTACCTGAAACGACCACAAAACTCTTTTCTCCTCTGACCTGCTTCAGTTTCACTCTGTCCACATCCGTGTTTATTTACCCATCATGCATTGCACATCCAGCAGCTTGCGCGTGCCCCGGAGGTTTGGCTCTATTGGAGGAATAACTCTACTTTGCTGCTCAGTGGCTCGTCTGCCCTCTGGCATCAGCGGCTGGTAACTAAGAGCCAGAGTCACCTGAGAAGTTTTATTTTTATTATTATTATTTTCTTCCTGCCCGGATCCCGCTGCCAAGTTTCACACTTCCACATATCGCACCATCTGTTCGCGATCTGTTTATGCCACACCCTCCCTTCTCCTGTGCTGTAATTTTTCTCTCTCTCCCGCCCTTATCAACTCCCCACCTGGGCAGAGAACAGCTGCCACACCGGGGCCGTAACCTGTCTTTTTTTTAGAATTCAGTTTTGTGCAAAGTTAAGCATTTAAAGGTTTGAGTCTCTGAGCTACTGTGTCTCTACTTCAGACTCAGTATCGTCAAAATGTATTTGACAACTAGAAAATCACCGACCTCCACCATTCAGCTCTTTTCCACCTATACTCTGATTTCCACCCGATATTATCCTCCTCCATTCATTTTATCTCCTCTAATAAATTCATTGATCATCGGAACATGTCTTTGTCAGTAATAGTCTGGTTATTTTTTCTTTTTTTCATTGTTTTTCATTTGTTTGCATTCATGAAAATATTACTGTACCTGCACAGTGACGTATTTTTTAACGTAGGTTTCTTAAAAGGAGCATTGCACATCTTTGTGTAAGAGAGGGTGCCAGCTGCCGGCATTTGTCACAAAGCAATGTTTCCTTTTTTTTCTCCATAGCTGTTAACAAATGCTTCTGCTTCGTATTCAGCATTGAATTTGTTAGCGTGTCGTTCTTTTCCACAAATGCAAAGAGCGATTTTAAAAGAGTTACCGCAAGGTCATCTCGTAACGCTGCAGACAGGGTACGAACACACATACACTCACAACAATATTAATTTGGCCTTTTCAGCGTTGGTGTAAAGAAAGCGACTTTGTGCTTCCTCCTGCAGTCGTCACGTGCGCACATCACCAGGGCCGTGCTGGAGCAGTTCCTTTCCTTTGCTAAATATCTGGACGGCCTGGGACATGGGGCGCCACTGCTCAAACAGCTGTGCGACCACATCCTGTTCAATGCTGCCATCTGGATCCACACCCCTGCCAAGGTGAGCGGACTCATGTACTGTAACTCAGCCCAGCTCGGCCCATGTGAGCCGGCTGAGCTGGGTGTTTGTCAGGTGAAAACTTGATGTACTCTGTCATGGCGTCCGTAGAGACTGGTGGCTCAAACCTTTACGGTACTTGTATTGAGTTTGTCACTGGACTGTGAAAGTGTCAGTGAAGTAAGTCATCATGATGTAGGCGTGAATCCACTCCTTCATCCTGCAACCCATTGATTCTTTCTTGCTGGGGTCCTTTGAAACTTTGAGCTCTTCATCAGCTCCGCTCACATTTACATACAGACATACATTTACTAACCAAACCACTGCCAAGTGTCTTCCAAGTTAAAAGGATTCTCTGTGGGCCTTTGAGGACATTCTGAGTCACATTTTTCTGCTGTTTTCTTAAATACATCATCAGTTAAACACAGGTGACTGGTGTGTTTTAAGTGCGGTGGTATACAGTACGTAATTACTAGGAGAAAAGACTTTTCTACTTTCATCACAACATAGTTTGGAGGAAACGTTCTTAGTTGATAAACAACATGTTCTGTGCTTTTACCACATCATTCAGACTGACAACAAATAAGTCAGTACTGTGTGAACGAGTCGTTGAAATTGACTCAAAAGAGTTTGAGCGAGCGGCAGGTGGGATATCCGAGGTTAGGGGGGGCTTTCTGTTTGC
This sequence comes from Aeoliscus strigatus, assembly GCA_901007665.1. NCBI lineage: Eukaryota > Metazoa > Chordata > Actinopteri > Syngnathiformes > Centriscidae > Aeoliscus > Aeoliscus strigatus. The sequence continues at coordinate 30,604 of CAAKHB010006938.1, forward strand.
CACCACGGACAACAGTTGGAGCTCAGCTTGTGTTGTATGATGCCACAAGCAAGTAAGCAAGTGTATAAAAAATACCCCGTCAAAAACTCCTGCAATAAGTGTTCTTGATAAATTTTGAAATGACAACTAAAACCTGAACAGCCCTGTCAAGGAGGCTTCGATGACAACACATATTTTTGGTTTCAAATATCTCCTCAGACTCTCCTTTTCAGTTAATTTAAGAACATTATCGCCAAAACAAGGGTTTGTAAGATTCACTGCACCTAAATGCTTCATGCAACAAACAGCAATTTTGTTTTTGTTTTTTTGTTTTTTTAATGTACATTTCAAAGTTTCTTCCCCCTTTTCTCATGTAATGACCCATGAAGAAAGCCAGATGACGTATATCACAGAGGCTGAGCTTGTGTCGCGAATGCATTCGCCTCAGGAACGCTGCTGGTAGCACCAGGCCATGAATAAATATGAGGAGGCAATAAATTAAAAAAAAAGTGTCTTGAGGCTTGCCTGCAACAGACAGTTCTCTAAAATAGAGCACAGGGGAAGAGGGTGGAAACAAATGAGAGAAGCAGTAAGGTAATGAAGTGGGTTCGACCACTCTGTGATACGCCTCCACCGACGGCTGCACAGGCTCCTTCCCTCAGGAGATGCTACACAATCCATATTCCCTCTGTCCCTGTCTCCTCGCTGCGAGCAGCACGTCCAGCTGTGTAAATGATGGGAGCTTGTAACGTGCATTTATTACAAGGACTTACCGACTGTGTCCTGGTAGACAAATACAATTTCATACTTGTGTGGTGCTGAGTTATGCCCATCGTTTCATTTCAGTAACCACAAACCATCCTCACCGCATTTTCACCTCCTGCACCGGCTCAAGCCGTTTATGACAAATGGGAAAAAGCCCTTGGTATTTACTGCTTGAATGACTAGTGGTATTACGGATTCTTGTCTGGTCTGTTGCTAATTTCAGCGGACGTGCTAATCATTACTGAGCAGCGCCGAGCTGCAACAATTATAAAAATGACTAATACAGGGTCAGTGGCCACCACTGGCATAAAGCAGGATGGATAATGGGCTCAGCTGCTGCGATCCACCACAGTAAAACATATTAACGGTCTCCAAAGGTAAGGCTCAGGGGATTTGGCTGTCATTGCATATACTTAAAAAGTGCTTCTCCTCTGCAATTAATGACATGGATACAAATGTATGTGTTCTCACTCCAGATCCAGCTCTCTCTGTACACGTACCTCTCTGCTGAATTCATTGGCACGGCGACCATCTACAACACGATTCGACGCGTAGGCACGGTACTGCAGCTTATGTATATGCTCAAGTACTACTACTGGGCGGTCAACCCCGCAGACAGCAGCGGCATCACACCAAAGGGGCTCGGTAAGCACACTGCATATATTTTCTTTTAAGTGTTCTTTTAAGTGTTTCTTGTGCAGGGGAAGGCTCCTCCAAGTGCCTCTCGGGGTTTGTGTGAAGGAAATAATTTTTTGTGAACTAATCGCAATCATTTTTGCACGGTCATATGCCCTGCTATTAACAACATGTCTGGTTCAAACAGTAGTGACACCACTCCCCCCAACACACACACACACACACACACAAATACATACACCTAAAATGACTCATCCCCACTTAGCAGAGCTTCCCTGTCGGCTGTTAGGACCCCGTGACTGTGAATGAGGCAGACGTGCCACATCAATATTGTCAATCCCACATGGTGCTGAGTGGCCTGTTCAGCCTGTGGAACGTGGGCCAGTGATACGTCTGGCAGCCTCACGCCATGACACAACAGCGGGCTGTGCTGAAAGTCCATGTGTCCTTCAAGTGTCTTTTTTACCCCTCACTCTCATTTAGTGGAAATATCAGCGGCCTGGCACAGCGCTCCTTTTAAACAGACATCTCAGTACGACTTCCTGGAGGTTGAATCTTATATTCTAGTGAGTAATCGCCAGATGCAATACCTTTACAAAGTAATTAGTTACAGTTCCTAGCTGCTCACTGACTAATTAGTAACTGAATTATTCCCCCATAAAAGTAACCAGTCACAAGGGACAGTAACTATTGTGTTACTTTTGGAATTTTGATTTTCTTTCTGAACAGGTTGCAGGAATGCTTCCAGAAACGTGCCAGACTCCCCCTAGGAATATTGACATTTTCACTGAATGAAGGAGATGAATATGAATTCTAGCATGTTCTAGATATGTTTAACTGATCTATAGTTCAGGATTGATCTCTGTTGGTTTGAACCGTAGAAGGTTGCTCAGGGCTCACGTTAAGTGTGTAAATCCATCCACAGCCAATCAATACGTCCAACAGTCTCCAGTATTCTAACTTACACTTCTGTTGATTTTCTAATTAATTTCTGTAACACACCTACCCTTACTGCTACCACAACTACCACCTATTCTCTCTCAGATTTATTAAATATAATTTGTGTCATACACTCAAATTTAAACTAATATGCTCTAAATAAACGTTATTACACAAAACAATTAAACTTTGTCCTCCCTGCTAACAGTAAATCACCACACTAGTCTCCATACACCCCACAATTTATGTCCTCTCTCCTCAGAAAACAGACTGTTCCTGTGAGCGAACGTCAGGCTGATCGCTGCCACAGATTCCAACAAGCACATTTGTTTTTCTGGAGCTTATGAATCCATAAAAGAAAACAAGCACACCTGTTTCATGCACCCTGTGCTCCCCGCAGAGGGCTCATATTTGGGTTGTATTTCCATGAGCGTCACGCTGTCGTGCAGTCGCAGTGTTTCACAGGGGAAAGTCTTACTACAGCTACCTGCAAACAACTCACATCTGACACTTCTCACAAGCATTCCCACTGACACAATCACTGCCATGGGAGGATTTCAAGTCCCCAAACGTGTTTCTCTCTGTTCTACTTTGTCGATGGAAGGCGTCAAAAAGCAAGGAGCAGCAACTATTGAAAATATCAGTTGTAATTTGGGAAACGTATTCCTGTTTCTGCAGCAGCAAGGACCGACAATCTGTTCGAGCTGCTGCTGATCCTAATTGATTTCCTCCTAATGGCGGTGGTGACCTTTACATTGAGGTTAGCTGGGGTAACATGGACGCACATATCTGTAAACAGGCCAGTCTACAGACGATGTCACAGTTCCTGTTTTTAATTTATTCCTTATCCGTTCTACTTAGTAGCTCTTTATCCCGTCTTATGCTGCATAAGCGAAGTGTACAAGTCTCAGTATGTGATGAAAGATATATTTAGGTCACGTTGTAGGATGATGGGTTTTAGAATGTTTAGTTTCTGCATCAGAGATATGTTTTCATTCATTGATATATGTTTTTCTAGATAAATGTTTGGATGTGTGTTTTAACTTGCTCCAAGGGAACATCACGAGACCAGCAAGCTGTCTTACTGGTTCATTGGTCGTTGCAGGTTGGAAAAATGTTAAAGTCATGCGCCGGGTTTGTTGGTGCAGTTCATGTTTGACGTATTTTCTGCAGGAGTGTGTGTCGCTGTCACTACTAGACAGATGAATACAATGGAATTGTATTGTGACCAGTTGGGACAAAGACCAATTGGAGTTTTGGCCAAGATTCTTATATCATCGATATATGAGGTCGTTTTTTGCTAAATGAAGCTTCTTTTTTATTAGACTCAGCCAGAAGTGTGGTGCTGGACGTTCTCAGAATCCCTGAGAGAGTCTTATGGGTAGAGATATTTGGGAGGACGATGTATCAAAAAAAGGATTGTCTCTCTCCTCTCGGTCATTTTCAGAGTTTGGTTCCATTTATCTTCCATTTATTTGGCAGGTTTGTCATTCCGAACTGAAAAATGACCAAATAAAGACGCGTATAAAGTGGGAGAGAGTCAAGCGGATAATGAAGTGTTCAGGTATAACGCACAGAGAGGACGTTTAAAAGAGAGCTCTGCCACCTTCTCACTTTGTTTCGGAAAGTGATGTGTCTTTTTTTCTCCTTCATAGGAAGTGTTAGCAAATTAAAGCCATTAATCATTTGGTTATGTACCAAATCACGGCCGACACTCAGACAGATGTTCGCACCTCAGCTTCTCTCCGTCCGTGACATGTAACCTCAGTACAACACATAATCTGTCCCAATCAATATCATTCTCCTTTTGTCTGCATCTCTGTGCTGTCTCGCTGGCACTTAATAATGAGTAATGGAAGGCTGCTTACCTAAGTCACCTCGTTCACTTCTCGTCGGTTCAGCCTCGTTGCATGTTTGCAGGAGAAATCAGCACAGACGTGGAGGTGCGTGTGAGGGACGAGTCTGAAAACAGATGTGATGTGAGCAAGGTCACGACGAACCACATGCTCCAATCATTTAAAGTCAAAACTTTGTCACTAAGAATGAAGAGTTGGATAGGAACAGTTGTCTGACCCATGATTTCTAATGTATGAATTAATTTTATTTCATTTTTACAATTGATTATTGAACAACTACACCACTGAACCACAGAGTAGCAATATACAGTAGAATGGCTATTATTATATTATATTATATTATATTATATTATATTATATTATATTATATTATATTTCTGTACAGTATATTCTGACACATAGTTTCATTGTACCTGTGTGCAATGAAAAATAAAACAATTCTGACCTGGAATCGCATTATTTCAACAATGCTTTTACATTATTATACCTCTGATATCCTTTCAGTAAGAATATGTTGTTCCTTTAATCTAGAAATGTATTCTTTCTCAGTTTTAAATAGGTATTACCCTGGCGTGTGTTTTTAAAGCACTTCAACAGTACAAATTTGTTGTTTTCATAGGAATTATTTGGACGCTACTGCTGCATGCTGTGGCTGCCGTCATGCATCATACGTAATGCGTTGATCACATGGGCATAAATCATTTTCATAAACTCTTTCTCCTTCTGCCCTTGAGATACAGGAAGCAAAGTAATCTGCGATTGAGAAACAAGAGATGTGCAGAGGCACTGAGTATAATTGCTTGTGAATAAAGTGGAGGCTGTGGCTGCTGTAACAATGTTCTTATCATCCCCTCTATGTCGGCCTGTGTCCCTGTGCTGGGTTTTCCCTTCTCACTCTATTAATCAGTGTTAGGATGCGGTGATACTTACCGTCCTCTTGCATCCTCCGGGAGCCTGCTCATTGATTACTGACTGACTGTTTGTTGGCGCAGCGGGATGGTCGGGTGTCAGTGGCTGCTTTATCTGTCATACATGAACATGTATCCAGCCAAGGCAGGCAGAGGTTGGAGTTTATCAGAGAGGGGAAGATAGACATTAGAGCTAATTTTCACTGAAAGGCCTTTGCAGTTGTACTTGGCCCTGCGTTGAATAGCTCTCCAAAGGCAAATGAGTCTGTCAGTGTGTTCCACCTGACTGCACAGGATGAATAAGAAATGAATATGTGACAAAGCTGCCAGGTTTCACTGCCAAAATGAAGGAGACTGGATGTAGAACACACCGAGTCCTGCTAATCCTGCAGGGATTTATGTTCACAGGTGGTAACGTTCACGCGGCTCTGTTTTATACGTCTCAATAGCTTTATGTTGTATTGATCAACCTGTTGCTGAAGCCATTCGTTTTGTGATACAGCGTTTCCTACAGTTTGTCAGTAGGAGGCAGAGGAAGGCAAGTTAGTAAACACGGATTATTTTCATATGTTTCAAGTGAGACCTTGTCTGAGCTGCAGACGGGAAGTTGCAAAAGGAACGCCTCCTTTACCTCGTATATCCGACTAGCTGTCAGTATAAAATGTGTTTTTGTTGCTCTTGTCTGTTGTCTGTCCATTTCAATGACTTGTACACACAGAAGCCCTTTACTGGCTGCCAATGGGTTTGCTGTTGTTGTTGCAGTTGTGAGTATATACAATATATTTAACTGTGAATAATATAACACAAAGAAATACCTAGAAAGAAAACACTAATGAGGTGAAATCAGAGCAGTAGGTTCAGCCATATAAATACATTTTAAAAATAGTCTTTTCTTGTATTAGCTTATGGCTGGTTATTAATTATATGATTAGTGCACCATTGTTTCCATTCCCATTTACTCAGTGCAGTCAAAAACATTACAACCACCACAAACCCTCCCAGAACAGATAACAACCCAACCCAATGCAGAAAACACACTGAATATATGTGAACCCCTCTCCTAACACACAACTCTCATTCCCTCAGTGGTACAAAGGAAACACAGAGTAAACTGCATCTGAGCATTGCCAGTGAGAACCATCTGTAATAAAAACGGATATAGAGTCCTCAAACATCTGTGAGATGTTGTAGAATTATGTCAGTATATTTGTCTACATTTGGTCCAATGAATGCAGGACATGAGAGTCATCCTCTCACACAGTGTTATTATAAAGGAAAATCCCACCGAAAATGAAACTCAGAGGAGTCGGGACAGATCGTGACGCTGCAGCTCATGTTCTGGTCAAAAGGTTTGATCTGTCCAAGCTCTCTGCTGCCACCTACTGGCTACATTTACCAAGTGCGGCCCACAGACTCTGCATCAGTGCACAAACATGGCAGTGAACCATCTGTATGATCCTAATAACGTTAAACATCGTGTTCTGATGATGATTGTGAGCCTGTTACAGGATGTTAGTGCTTTCTGTTCAATGTAACATGGAAGGGAGGGGTTTACTTCAGGACGTCAACCTAACGTGATGCTGTGTGAAGTTTTAATGAGCTGTTGGTGACTGGTGTGACGTGTTGGTGTGACCGCAGCAGCATCAATCAACCAGTCAATCAGTCAATCAAGCACAAATGCAACGGGTCAAATAAAGCACCCAAGGCACCCAAGAACACACACACACACACACACACACACACACACACTCACACAGCCATCTGTATAGATTGTGATGTGTATGCGTGTCTGTATAAACACATCACTTATGTATCTCAGAAGAAAGGTAACTGAAGCACCATCTTACCATCAGCAGTTTAACAGTGAGGAAAGACCAGAGTCTGGATTGATTCAATAAATAAATACAGTCCATGCATGCTAGTAACAGCAAGAGTGGTAATTAAAATAAATGTTGAAATAAATTGAAACCAAGTAAAATATATGACTCAAAGGATAACAGGATAATGATGGAAAACAACAAATAAAATCACACTGTCACACTGATGCTTGATGCAACACAAAGGTATAAAACTGCAGAAAGTAAACCTGGATGATATTTGATTTCTCCTGTTTAATTGCTCCTCTCCCTCCCTCCCTCCCCAACCACAGATGGACCACGGCCAACCCAAAAAGAAATAATCTCTTTACGGGGGTTTATGCTGCTCTTCCTAAAGCAGCTCATCCTGAAGGTACATCCCGCCAGTCTCCACACCTCACAGCACTGCATGCTGCTTGACTTTGAGCTGCGCTAAGCTGCAATTAAGAGTCAGCTCCTGCTGGTTTCCTGCTTGATAATGTCATTGCTATTTATTTATTTATTGTGTCAAAAGACTGTGATTAGAAGCATGAAGGAATAATTCTGGAATACTGTACATCAAGTAAAGACTGAATTGTGCCATTTTTGTTTGCTTGAATGCGTTAAAAATGTTGAGTTTATCTGATTAGTCCAGACCACATGACCATCAGTTGTACGTCACAATGTCAGCTGTCCTACTGTACATCTGTCCTTCCAGAGGGGGCCGCTCACAGTTTATCTCTGTCCTCCTCGTTCTTTCAGGACCAGGGTGTGAAGGAGGATGAGCTGCAGAGCATTCTGAACTATTTGTTAACCACCCATGAGGTACATGTCACTTCCTGCTACAAATCAGCTCACCGACATGAAGACATTTTAGGTTTTAAGATGAATGACGCTGCTCTTGTGCTATTTATTATTGCGTCTTGAAGGAGAAAAAAAAGATATCATAGGATCACATAAGATAACTCCCTTTTCTCTCTTTGCTCCTGGTTTGTCTGCAGGATGAGAATCTGCACGATGTGTTGCAGTTGGTGGTGGCGCTGATGTCTGAGCATCCAGCCTCCATGATCCCTGCTTTTGACCAGAGAAATGGAATAAGGTGAGGCCCCTCGGCATCGATCCCACCGCACGATACGGATGATTGAACGTACCCGCTGTGAAGCAACAACGGATGATGTGTGTCGTTGCCCAATATTTCAAAATATATCATCATACCTGTCAGGACAGACTCAGAAGTACTTTGTTTCTCATGGAGGGAAATTTGTTCATTACAACAAGAAAAGAAAGTGAATATACAGCAGTTATAAAGCTAAAAAAAAAACCCAACAACACTGAATACATTAACTTAAGTTTAGTTTAGTTTATTTCAGATCCCCAGGAGTGGACACAGAACGCCAGCTAATCTTCCTGGAGTCAATGAAGATGAAAAGTACAATCACATAATAAAAGTTGCATTCACAACTTCATGCATCATATAATATATCACATTTTACATATATCAATATATGATTAAATAGAATTTCATCACCAACCCCACCCACCTTATTACATATTACTACAAGGGACATTTATCACTGAAACTAACACATTTTATGCGCTAACTATGAAATATTGTTTATGCCTATAAGTTTTTCAGTGGCTTTCTAAAACTTTCTTCACTTGTTGCTAAAGTAATGGCATATGACAGTCTGTCCTTATACATAGTTCTTTTCATTGTATTTGATCGATGACGAATCGAAAGATGAAGAATTGTACAATAAAGAATTTAAAAAGGTGAATGCACAAAGTATTAGTTTTTATTAAAATACTTATTAAATACAATGAAATGTAAGTGTGCACATTTAAATACAATACCCCAGCAATACATGTACATACACTATACTCAGATTGTATTGCGCTTCCCCCAGTGTATCAAATATGTACAAAATACGTGCACATGCATAGTAGCAGAAAGAAAGTAATGTCTGTATCATGATACGTGTCCTATGAGCCATTAAACTGCCCTGATTTCTGATTTCTAAGGAATACATCCCGTCTCCTTTTGCCAGGACCTTTATTTAGAGTAGATTCTCTCTGATTCAAAGTGGTTGCCAGCTAACCAGTGCAGGAGCCTTTTCATCAATGAGCCTATTATTCATTCTGTCAAGACATGCTACTGTTGCCAGCATTTGCTGCTTTTTTCTCTTCCAGGGTAATCTACAAGCTCATGGCATCTAACAGTGAAAGCATCCGAGTGCAATCTCTCAAAGTCCTTGGATATTTCCTGAAGCATCTGGGCCACAAGTAAGTGATCCATTCCGATGACTGCGTCGTACACTGTGATTAAATACTTGTGTAGCAATAGTGAGTATTTACGAGACGATATTTTAGTGTAGGTGTTTAAATTCTGTTATATAACATGTTTTGCAGTAACTGATATATCCTGGCAGGACAGAGACATCATAAACTTTTTACACCCAGAGAGGTGATTCATTTGTTTCTAACACTTTTTTGAAAGGACCTTGAAACACTTTTGCTTGATGCCAGTTTTACAATTAGATGTTTTTTTTTCTTCAATTCCCTGCAGCTGAAGTTTCAGAATGTGGGATATAGGGATGGTTGAATCCAGGTTTGGGTCACAGAGTTGAAGGGTTTGGGTTGTCTTTAGCATTTGCTGCTCAACGGAAATGGAAGAATTGTTGCTAATGTGGAATGTGTGCAGATTGTCTAATGGTCCAAATCTTCTCGGATACAGTTTTGATTTAAAATCACGCTAACATGGAGTAGTAATGGTGACTGAACACAACACATGTGGCTGCTACAACAATCTTTCAGTCAATTTCATGGTCATGTCCGGGTCGAGAAATATCAGATGGCACCTTCAAACCATCTGGGGTTCTTTCCAGGTATTTAATATGATCTATGGTCCAAGGAAAGGTTCTGTTAATAATAATGATAATAATCATCATAATAATAATCATAATTTGCCTACAATGAACACCTACACACCTCCGACAAGGTATGATAGCAGGCAGTTCCTGACATTTACCTCCACCACCACCATCCCCACCCACCTTGAGCAGTGCTGAGAAACGAGCAACAAACAAGCCACTTTACCGTCTTGTGTCTCTGTTCTATCTTCAGGAGGAAGGTGGAGATCATGCACACACACAGTCTCTTCACTCTCATGGGAGAGAAGCTGATGCTGCACACCAACACGCTGACTTTGACCGTTTACAACACGCTGTACGAGGTCCGATGGGTTTCCTTGACAGATCTTTCAGCATTAGTGTCGGTGTGCAGCTGATGGGACTGATAACTATCCCACCTCTTCCTTCATCAGATTCTGACGGAGCAGGTGTGCACACAGGTTGTTCACAAACCTCATCCTGAGCCCGACTCCACCGTCAAGATTCAGAATCCAAGTAAGACGCATGTCATGTGGCACAAACATACCCGCCTTTGGTCGCAATGACGTCAGGTGTTCATGCTTTGTGTTGTGATATCAGTGATCCTCAAGGTGATAGCGACTCTGTTGAAGAACTCCGCCCCCAGCGAGGAGCTGATGGACGTCCGTAGACTTTTCCTTTCTGACATGATTAAATTGTTCAGCAACAGCCGGGAGAACAGACGGTGAGCAGACACTTAAAGTGATGAGGATAAAAAATAGAGCAGACTTCAACAGGAACAACAGATTCATCTTTCCTGCTTCTCAAATGCAGTGATTTACCTGATGATGATTCATGTGTGCAGGTGTTTGCTTCAGTGCTCCGTGTGGCAGGACTGGATGTTTTCTTTAGGGTACATCAACCCTAAGAACTCTGAAGAGCAGAAGATTGCTGAGATGGTCTACAACATCTTTCGCATTCTGCTCTACCATGCTGTGAAATATGAGTGGGGAGGCTGGCGCGTGTGGGTGGACACGCTCTCCATAGCACACTCCAAGGTGAGGACCTCTGATGGAGACACTGATCCATTCGTACACAGAGTTCGTAGGTTTACGTACGTTTGACCTCTTGCAGGTGACTTATGAGGCGCATAAGGAGTACTTGGCCAAGATGTATGAAGAGTACCAGCGACAAGAAGAGGAAAACATAAAGAAAGGGAAGAAGGGTTTGGTCAGCACCATCTCTGGTTTGTCTGCGCAGGCTTCTGGCATTAAAGGCACGATTGACATCAGAGAAATGGATGATACCTCCCAGACGCCGGAGAGCGAGACTGAATATGAGAATGCTGACTCTCGTAACTTGCTGGCTGAAAGGAAGGTCCTGGAGGCAAGTTCAGTGGATGGGGTCAGAGTTGAAGTTCACGACCTTCTGGTGGACATTAAGGCTGAGAAGGTGGAGGCCACAGAGGTGAAGCTTGATGATATGGACTTGACCTCTGAGCCGGTCGGGGTATCTGAGAATGGAGCACTGGTGGAGGTGGATTCTCTCATGGACAATGTCTATTGTGCTGCTGTGGACACACTGAACATCAAAAGTGTGTTGCTGCCCAACAGCAGCCTGGACCAGAACACCCCCCCTCTAATTACACTAGGTGAAGGTAAGGACAGCATTTCTGACAGCAACAACTTCCTGTTCAGCAAAGAGGAGGAGAAGCTGCTGCCTGACTTGAGTCCATGTGAGCCTTTGGTGCCGTCCGGCACAGAGCCGTCAGTCCACAGCAGTTCCAGTAATGAGCTGGATCTTCTCGTTCACGTGACCAGCAGCTCTGAGCTGGGCTCCATACCCAGTATCCTGGAAAAGGATGAGTTTGACCTGCAAGCAGGCCTACAGGGCTTCGGCTCTCCGGCGGCTGCTCAGGCAGAGGCCTCCTCTGGAGGGTCAGAGGTCACTGACGACAGAGTGGTGGAATCCAGTCAAACGGACGCCGCTGCCGTTGAGACCAACAGTGCAGCAGACACAGAGAGACCAGATGATGGCAAAGACAAAAGCAAGAAGATTCAGACAACAGCCACCACACAGGTAAGATCAAATCTCAACTTATTTGCAGTTGAAATCTCCAGCTAGGGCAGTGAACTGCTGCGGGTGAATCTGATTGGTTCAGTCCGTGCGAACGAGTCGACTGATACGATCAAAAGCGAAAACTGGAATGAAAACGAAACTTACACTTTCACTTAAACAGTAGTGTTGCCAAGTTAGCGACTTGTTGCTATATTTAGTGACTGTGTGTCCTAATAGTTGGTTCACTTCCCCTCAGCCCTTGGTAAACTGAGGGCAGTTGGAGAGCTGTAGAAGTGATAAATGTAATGCACCTAACCTTACTTCAGGCCAAAACAATCCTGAATCGGCGCTACTGACCATTGTTGGTCAGTCGCTCACTCAGCCTCACTCCGAGGGTCGAGCTCACCAAGTCTACTCAAGTTTTTCAGAGAAATGGATCAACACTTAAAATGGAGGCAGGTGACAAATCTATTTGTTTGGTTTTTTTGGAGACTGATGTGAAAGCACATATTATTCCCCAGTTCCCGTCCTCCAGCATATATCTCTTTTTGCCATTGAGCTAAAAAATATAGAGATATGACTTTTCTAGTCTAAAAACGAGGTTACCAGAGAAGAGACTGACTCATTTCAGCAGGAATACATAGGGTCCAAAACAAGGGTGGCTGCTTTCTGGCTTTACAGCCAGAAAGGAGAAAAATATATCAGAGGAGGAGCATGAAAGGTGAATTGAAGCAGCGCCGTAGGTCAAAGAATCGAGAAGGGCAACCACGTGTGCCTTCAGTTCTATATAAACAAGCCACCAGGGAGCCTTCTGCTGGCCGACACTCCCTTTAATAGGAACACGGTGGCCTATTGAACATCAGGCCCTGGGAGCCCCGGGAGCTGGGCTGCCTCTTGAATGGGCAAAAACAGACAAAGAATTATTCTGGCAGAGTTGTCTGGGATTTGTTCAGCGCTACCCTCATCTCGTATGTGCCGTGCTTCTTCTTTAAAGGTTGAGTGATTTGACCCAGGCTGGGTCACTAATGGAGGGCCAGAGGGAGGTTTTTATGCATTTCTCTGCTGTTGGGAAGTAGCTGCTGTTCGATTAATGGCTACTGCTCTTAAACAGGCTTTTTTGTCGCCTCTCACTGGCTCGTACATCTTCGCATGTATTAGCTGCGCTGCATTGTGTGTTACAGGTGTTGTCTGAAGTCCTTGTCCGAGTTATCTCAGGAAGTTCAGCACCCCTCTTTCCTCAGATATCAGCCATGACTTCAGAATTCAATATGGCAGCACGCAGTATTAGTACGTTTGTGTTACCAGACAGACCCACTAACCACTGGTCCACAGAGACAGTCCACTGCTGCTATTGTGTAGTTCTAGACTCAGATGCTGAAAAAGTCCCTGTCTACAATGAATATGAATCCTTCAACAGATTCCTGGATCCAGATGGTTCCAGAACACTGCCAACATTTAATCATCTGGTCCTGGTCCATTATCAGTATTTACTGAACATTTCATTAAAATCCATTCAGAGGTTTTTGTGTTATTTTGCTAACAGACAAACAAACAGATAAATGCCAGCTAAAACATAACCTGCTTGGTGGAGGTAACAACTCTGATACAAGTTGAGCTTGTATTTCTTCCCCAGACAGAAAAAACGTTCATCTTATTCATTGTCCAGAGTGACCGACTGGAGGATTTGTCTCCTGTTAGGGTCTTCATGGCCGCCAAGCCCCTCAGATGGAGAGGGACATGTGTGTGGACTTGGGCTTCAAGGAGACGCCAATGACCGAGGAGCAGCGACGTCAGTTCAGCCCGGGGCCGCGCACCACTATGTTCCGCATCCCAGAGTTCAAGTGGTCGGCCATGCACCAGAGACTTCTCACGGACCTGCTGTTTGCACTGGAGAGTGACGTCCACGTCTGGAGGAGGTGGGTGGGGTGGACGATCTGAGCTCGTGTCTGCAGCACAACCAACGCATCATCCCAGACAAAAGTCTCAGCTGATTTTTGTATGATGATCTTCCTGTTTGTCGCTCTCCTCTGCAGCCACTCCACCAAATCTGTCATGGACTTTGTCAATAGTAACGAAAACATCATTTTCGTCCATAACACCATCCACCTCATCTCGCAAATGGTCGACAACATCATTATCGCCTGTGGGGGGATCTTACCTCTGCTCTCAGCTGCCACGTCTCCCTCTGTGAGTACCACTCAGTCCACATTGTGATGGAATACCGCCATCTAGTGGTTGATTGAATGTCAGCAGTGTACCGCAGTACTGAGGTCTTGACTTCCTTTCGTTAGCTTTTAACTTCTAGACATCCTCTGCAATCATAAGCGTTAATGAACATTCTAATGACTTTGGTCTTCTCGTCTGTTTTGTCTGTGCTCACCCAGAGTGCCAAAGTAAGTATCTGTGTTTGTTTTAATGTCTCTTCACGTCACCTTTACTTAGATTAAATCTCATTGAATTAGCTGTCAACACTCTTTGTGCTGGATTTGTTTTATGTGATTCCTCACTGGCGCGTCAGATGGAGTTGGACAACATTGAGACAACGCAGGGCATGTCCTCCGAGACCGCCATCACCTTCCTGTCCCGTCTCATGGTTATGGTGGACGTGCTGGTGTTCTCCAGCTCCCTGAACTTCAGCGAGATCGAGGCAGAGAAGAACATGTCCTCCGGGGGCCTGATGCGTCAGTGCCTGAGACTCGGTAAATGTTCTACTCACGTATTTGAATAATTTCACTAATCCCTGAAAAGCCGCTTGTTTGATTAGCAAAAATAATTGATTCAAGAATGCGTGGCTAATTATACTAAACCTTTATGATGGCAGCATCAACATTTCAGTCTTTCTTTGTCTTCTCTGGACAAATTGGGAGTTTGAGAATTGTGAATTGAATTGTAATTGAATAACGGTGTATAAATATAAATTCAGCGGGTTCAGTGGACGTCTGGCTTCAGTGTGCTTATGACAAACATCCAATTTGCCATCACTCGCTTCAGTGTGAAATCTGTTTGGCTGCTGATTTTACTCACAGTTTCTGCATCAGCAGCCTCAAGCAAATAGTCATCAAAGGTTGCTTTTAAAGAGGCCATGCGTGTCAGCATCTAATTGCCATTTAACTCTAAAATGAGCGTCTCTCCCTGGGCTTGTTTGTGTGTGTTTGCAGTGTGTTGTGTGGCTGTGAGGAACTGTCTGGAGTGCAGGCAGAGGCACAAAGACAGGGGAAATAAGTTTTCCATTCCCAACAACAAGTCCCAAGACATTCTGCAGAATGTTGTGGCCTCCAGCAAGGTACAGAACGTCACATGCCGCCAAAAATCAAAATAGCAATTGGCTTGTCAGTAGACCAGAACACCAAAACAGATGTACATTTAGATTTGTTTAAACTGAGCTGCATGTGATGAAGTTTATCTCTGGAACCTGTCTCCCATCAAGGACCCCGATCGCCTCCTGCAGGATGTGGACATCAGTCGCCTACGCGCTGTGGTGCTGCGTGACGTGGTGAGTGTGTGTTTGTTTCTCAGGCAGCAGCAGTGGATGGTGTGAAAGTGGATATCCGGCAGAGAGAGTGGTGTGACCTGTTTTGCCGTTCTGCTCCACAGGATGACAGTAAACAAGCCCAGTTCCTGGCTTTAGCTGTTGTGTACTTCATCTCTGTCCTCATGGTTTCCAAGTACCGCGACATCCTGGAGCCCCAGCGGGGGATCAACAGGATCAGCAACCAATCAGGCCGCAGCATGCGCCAGGAGATCAACTCACCAACCAGCACAGGTTTTTTCAGCCACCCCCCACCCCCGCCAAAACAACCACACATACACACACACACATACATACGCAATCTGTACATCCGCTAATCCTGCTCACCTATTGTTGTGTTGAGGTCTGTGATGATAGTGAACTTTCTTCATACTCGTCACAGCGTCAGTGGTGATTATTTCATTAATTATTTCCAATAAATTAAATACAGAAAAAAACGGAGAGGGGGGCTGTCATGAACTAGAATATTCATCATCATTCCATCTGAAATGAAGATCTTACATGAACGGGTGGTTATGAGCAGCTGCCAGAAAAGGTTTAGGGCTGCTGAGTCATTATGATGTGATGCATAAACGGTGATTGTGGGTGAAAGGAAGGAAAAAAGACACCAAACAAATCTAAAAAAAAGTCATGTGCAGGGCTTCAAACACAAAGAACGAAGAAAGCGAAGATGAGCCTTAAGAACACGAAAGATAAGAAAGCAGCAGCACGCCGGCCGACGACTGCTGTGTGTTTTTGGGGCAGTTGAGCCGGCTTTCTATTTTCAGCACTGTCTGTCAGTGCCCATTAGGCAAGCAATCCACCAGAGGAGAATGGGATCATCGAGGTTGCTTGGAGGAGAGAAGCACGCTGCCGCCTTCATAAATTTCACCAGAAAATTGGGGATTTTTCCAGGCGGCATGTGGCAGACGATTGTCTGCTGTTGACGGAGGAGTCAGACAACACGAGCTAAATCAGGCCGTGCTGACTTCATTCAGGGGCATGTGATCAATGCGGCTGGTCTGATAAGAACTTCTGTTGTACCTATGTTGTAGGCAAATTCCGAACACGATCCGGTCAAGCGGGTCACTAGCGCTTCTTTTCCGAGGTGTAGAAAGAGCTACATTGTTCAGTGTACGGTATTATCTACCTGGGTAATAGAACCCAATCATCTTTTACTGTTTCTGAGATTCACACAGAAGCCAAAGAACGGATTCATCTTTTATTGTCATAGAGGGAGAATCACAGAGATAATGTCAGAAAAGGATCAGAGCTTCTGGCGAGAGCGCAGAAAGAGCTCTCATTAGTGAGGACTCACAAATGACTCTGGCTAGAAATGTAAAACAAGTCTGTTCAACCTTATTTAGATCTGATCCATCAGAAGGCGTAAAATGTGATATTTGGAGTTACTGTTGGACACAAGAGACACATGAGACGTTAGCTGGTTGAAAATGTGAAGGTTTGTGGTTTGTGGAAAAGTTCAAGTTGTAGAAACAATTTAAATGAGAACAATGTGATTATTGATGCCACAATGTTATTATAGCATCACATGGTTGACATGGATTCAGACACTCCTCTTGACACCCTGCTGTGACTGGTGGTGCTACCACCATACAACAGATAATAACAATAAATAAAAATGTAAAAGAAGACATGGAAATATCAACAATCTAATCTCTCCGAGTGTTTAATGTGGCGGACTGCTCCCTCTGTGTGTCCACAGAAACACCACTAGGACTTGACAGCACGAAGGAGCACACAGCCCCTTTGGATGATTTCACCATGGAGGGATGTCTTTCCCACACAGACTCTGGTATCGGAGAGGAGCAGGTAGTCAGCGTCCTTAATGGGTCTGACCTGGGCCGCAGGGTGGAAGAGCTGGACGCCGTGAGTGAGCTCTTATCTACCCTGTCCTCAGAGGTGACGAAGCGCCGAGAGAGCCCGTCTGAGTCACCTGGTGCGGAGGTGCTGAAAGTGCCCTCCTCCTCCTCCTCCTCCTCCTCCTCCATCATCAGTAGTAGTCACCCTCATAAGGGCATCAATGTCAAGGAGATCCTCAAGAGCCTGGTGTCCGCCCCAGTGGAGGGGCCGGAGGCGAGGCTAGAGTCTGTGCCCTACACAGACTCTGCTGCCAAGGCACAGGCCCAGGCTGTGCTGCCAATGCAGTTTCACTCCTTTGACAGGTAAGACAGTCGGGTGGGCATATTTGTGTTTATTTATTTATTTTTAACACAAAACACACAGTATGCAACTTGTAGTAAAACAGGGATATGGTCGTCCAACTGAAGTGTTATTCTTTTAGTCTTTTTATCTATCTATCTACAGTATCCATCCATCCATCTATCTAGAAGTAAAAGCTCTTGCTAATGATTACAGATGTGCGTCACTGCAGCACACGTTAAATGCTGCTAATCCACCGTTTTTAATTTATTCCGTATATCCCAGATGTTTTCTGAGCAGCGGCATGTGACAAATTATTCATTTCAGGCCACATATATTGTCCCACTCCCCATGTGGAAAGAGATTTTTGTGTTTGAAAACATCTTGAAGTACTGCGGTTCCGCTCGGGTTCATTTACATTCCTGCTTTCCATGAAATCACACAGTGATCTGTCTGGATTAAAGAGTTTACAAACCAGCTCCTGCGGGGATTTCAAGCTTCAGCTCCCTCCCGTCTCGTCCTGCAGCACACACAGCTGATGATTTTTCAGAAATTGATTTAAGGGAGCAAAATAAGTCTTTGAGTAGTCTTGAAAGAGGAAGCGTGACTCCTCAGGAGGGACAATGGGGCCCTCCCCTTTTTTAATGTATGCTTCCTCTGAGGTGAGGCTGATGAATAGGGGAGGAGGTGGGAGGAGGACGAGGACAGCTGAGATGGTGCGGGTCTCCAGGGCGTTGATGACAGATTAAACAGAAGCGACCTCACATCGCACCACGACCGGCCCTGTCGCCGTCACTGCTCACACCCGTAATGGGAGCTGGCAGCCTGGAATGGCTCTCTGCGGCCAAGTGTATTATTTTTGAAATGCTTTCACACAAACCGTCCTGACCGCATATACAACTTTGTCTCCCGCTTTTCATGTGCTCCCCCCGACCCCCTCCACCCCTCATCCAGCCTCCATTTGCTGTGTCTAATTGTTTGCCACCTGCCAGCGAAATGAGCTGCCAGCCCTTTCATTTGTCTGTCAGCGTGGCAAAAGATTGGGAGTGACAACATCAAAAAAGAAAAGGGAGGGAGGTGTGTGTGTGTGGAGGAGGTGTGTGTGTGTGTGTGGAGGTCTTAAAGAGGCGTGCACAGGGTCTCACAAAAAGTGATTGACCTCTGCATCTCTAGTGGGAGAACAGAACAGAAATAATGGTCAGCTTCTTCGCTAAAGGTTTCCCACAAATCTTGTCATTATAGATAAGTAAAATCAAACTGTACAGAACAATAAAAACATGAACATGCACCTTTATTTGAGAAAGTCTTCAAATATACCCCCAATTAATATATATCTGTGATATTGTATAGTGCCTTCACATGTGATAGAGAGAAGTGAGAATTGGGTTTAATTTAATTTTTCAAAAGGAATGTCAGCTTCCTCCGCTTCAAAAATACCAAAAACAAAATTTGGCTGCATTCTGTCTGTGGAGGTTCATAAAAGCAGAAGCATATTTCTCTGCTGCTTCGCACCAGCGTCTCCCACAGCCGCACACCTCATTAATATTCATCCCAAGATTAATCCCTGCTTTATTCTCTGCAACTCAATTAAGACAATCCTATTAATAAAATATGCACTAGATAATCTATACATGATTCATGAGCACTCCGATAATGAATTATTCACGGGTTCCTGTTTTATCAACATCCTGTAGATCTTCACAGCTCTTTCACAGAACACGCAGGCACTAGGATAAATTTGGAAGATTGGATGCATACCCAGTTCCTGTAATCAAAACGCACGTTCTGATATGTGTCAGTGGGATCTCACAGAGGAACGTGGGACAAAGATCTACTAAATAAATGATACTTGTCATCAGTTTCCTTCAGAGCGCAGCTGCATCTCTGGAGATTTTAATATTTCAACAATCTCTCAAGCGTTCTCTGACTTTCTCTCTCGCTCCCGTGTGTGAATGAGTTCATCTGCTCAATAAAACAAATAGTATTTGCTTTTCTTTTTTAATTGTTAGACAGCGAGACTGTAATAATAGGGTTTATATTCGCCCTAATCATGTGATTATGATCAGTTTAAATAGAATAAAACCCCTTCATATCAACACTTCAGTCACACTGAAAGGATTGTATGAAGCCTTTCCAGAAGCTAATTAAATGAACATTTGCACTTTGTAAATGATTTAACCTGATAATATTCTGGCTTCTGTCTATGCTGAGCAACCTCAGCAGAGAGCCAGTGTTGAATTAAAAACTGAAGACTTTGAAGTTACTTTCCATTAAATCTTGACAGGAAATGGGTCGTTGACCAGTCTACCAGATTAAAAACATTAAACACGTCCTTCGTTGAGTCACCTGAGGAATCATGGGCCCCACAGAGCAGATGACACTGTTTCTCCTAAAAACTCGCTGAGTTGAGTGTCTGCGACAAGATGGAAATTGCAACGTTGAACTGTCTTTCAAAAATCTGCCATGACGATCCCAAATCGAGACCATCTGTGTCGCGTCAGCATTTAGAGATTTACAGACATCCCACAGGACGACTGGATGGTATTTTTTTTTTTTTTTTTTGTAAATGTGTTCATTCTTGCTTTCCATGACAGTTTGTGTCTCACACACACGAAAGCAACCTAACTGCTCAAATGTGCGTTGTTTTGTTTTAGTAAGGATGTATTTTGCAGGGATTTACTTCAGATGACAGCAGGAAATAGTGCATAACATAGAACAGTGGGCCTGGGCTGTGTCACAGCGCAAAGCCGCAGGAGATGGGACGGGACGTTTTCTGGCAGCCTCACAGAGCTAAAGGCCAAACGCAGACCTGATAGGACAAAGCTTTCCTTCTCTTTTCCTGTCCGGAAGCTCTCACAGGGGCCAAGTTCACTGTATCATCTTCAGTCCTTGGCCAGGCCAGTGGCACGTGAACAGAGGTCTGCTGGGTTGGTGGGAACGTCACATGAGGCCACAAATGAAACTCTATGTCTTTCAGTGCGGAGTGCTACAACTGGCTGATAGAGAAGCACATGGTGCGACGGTAGAACTGATTCAGATTTATTCTAATGTTTATATGCTATGGAGGTAAAAACGGGTTATGTAGCATTATTGCAGGAGACGTCCACGTTGCTTTGCATCCCACATTAAGTGGTATTCCTCGTACAAATACAACATTCCCTTCAGTAACTAAAAGCAGTTCTGTGTGTACAAGTTGCTGAAATTGACAAATAGACCTACATGCTACAAAAACTAAAAACACAGATAACACTTGGACGAATGTCTGAGTCAGATTTTCCTGCTTAGGAGGGCGTTCCAATTGGCATCTTCCTGTCTGCAACTCAGAAAAAGAGTCAAATTCCATTTCGGTCTGCAAGTAGGATGCTTTATAATACAAAGTGTCTCTTACTCGTGCAAAGCAGATGCAGAGCTGAATGTGTGTTTGCCAAAACACACAGGTCCTGAATTTAACCACAGACACGTGAATGCAGGTCGACAACTGCCCAGTGGCTCCTGGGGGAGCGGCTCATTGGAGTCGGCAGTATGTTTCGCTCATGCTGATGGAGAAGGGATGTAGAAGAAAGTGTGGTAGTTGTCTGGTTGACTTCTGACCCTCAGGTTTGTTTCCTGCTCCGTGCATGTTGAAAGACGGAGTTACAGGTCAGGATGTTTACCTTCCTGCCGCAGTGGAGGGGCTTTCACATAGTTTACTTACGGAAAATAAACTAAAATAAATGTATTTATTCAGCCCTTTCCGGAGTCACAAAGTGCCTTTACAGGACAAGTACAAGAACAAGGGATAAAAGTCTGCGTACCCTCCGTTCTTTCATTATTCTGTTTCAAAACAAAATAAAAAAAGAAAACTTTGTTTTTCTGTTATTCTGTTTTAAAACCAGAACTGGAAAAAAACAGAAAACAGCAAAACAGAATAACACAAAATGTCACATTTTATACCTGTTATTCTGTTTTAAAACAGAATAATGTGAAAATTACTTTTTTATTTTTATTGTTTTGTTATTGATTTTCGGGGGAGTGCTGGGAGATTGGCGGAGGCGAGGTGGCAGTGAGCAGTGAGAGGAAATCTGAAGATAAGATGGCCAACTTTGGCCTCTCTTTCGACCAATGACGCACGGCGTCAAACGGGGAGCGCAAATGTCGTTCCTAGTTCCATGGCCGTGCAGATGTCATTGCTAGACTCTGCGCTCAGATGATCTAACTAACAATTGCATTTGTGCCAGCATTTCTGGGCGTGTTGGTCTACAAAGGAGGAGTGGTGGTGCACAGTCACAGCGCATTAATATTTTGGTTTCACAGACTATCACATATCATATATATTGTTATATTCACAGATATTATATACGTGATATATGTATAATGTGAATATAATGTAAAAGGTAATTTGCAAATTACCCGGGTTGTTTGAGATCTGGGTAATTTGCATATTACCCATTTTTTACATTACATTATATATAATGTTATATATAATATTATTATATATAACAACCATATAATGGTTAATGAAGATATTTACCTGCAGATTTTCATGACACTCCACTGTCTCTTTTGCCTGAATTCAGACCAACTCTGGTCATTCTCCAGGATTTGACTCTCAGCTGGTGTGAAACAATCACACAAGTGTGTAAACGGAGCCTGTCGCCTGTATCTCCTGCAGGAGCGTGGTGGTGCCTGTGAAGAAGACCTCACCTGGAAGTCTGGTGGTTCATACAGTTGGAGGTGGCGGCAGCAGCAGTGCTGGGTTGACAGCAGGCAGCACCGTAAACATCTCTGCCTCTGCCCCTCCCAAAAGCATGATCAACACCATGGGTAGGTCAGGGCACACACGCTTGATGTGAGTAATTACTGTTCATCTTAATTCCAGGAGCAGAAACAAAGCCCTCTGCTGGGTCCTGTGATGCTGCAGACATGTGCAGGGATTCTCTCTTACCAGCAGATGGCGCTCTTCACCTTTTAGTCAGTGTCTGCGGCAGCAGCTTTGCACAAACAGGCTCCTTAAATTCCCCCAAAGTAAAATATTCCCTTTCCGTGTGTCTAAAATATGGAAGTTAACCTTGTCAAGTTCATGTTGGCCAGCGTGTTTACTGTCTGACTCCAAACGCCGCTCCCTCCCCTCACTGTGCCGGGTCCACCTCTTGTAGACTGGGCCTCTAAAATGAGCCACTTAATACCGAGAGCTATTACAAAGGCTTAACAGGCTCATTGAAAAAAAACAAAAAAACTCCACTGCTTCTCTGCAGAAATTTGTGTCACAAGCTTTCAGCTGACTTTCTGATCTCACTCTCTCAAGGCCAGACACATTTTTTTTGTAATTTTTGAATCATGACAACAAGCTAATTTTACTTTAATACTGAGACGTAAGAGTGAATGAACTGTAAAGATGTAATGCAGATGTTTTTAAATTATTCATGGGTCTTTGTCATCTCAGCCGCTAAAATAGTTCCACATGCTACTGGCAGCACTTTGACCTCACCAGCTCAGGTGGAGTTCAATATCAGGTAAACCGGCATGTTTTCATTGTCCCCTCTTGTTGCAGTCTGCGCGGCATCGGAGGGGCCACTGAATTCTGCCAGTTTGTGACCTTTAAATACGTGGCTCTGCTATCGCAGAGACACTTATTGTAATCCAAATTTGCAAAAGTTCGGTGTGTGACTAGACCGAGACGGGGACGGTTGCAGCTGCAGACCTACAATAAAATAGCTTAACGATGGATTTTCTGGTTATTTTAAAAGAATTTGATTTATTATTTGATAACTGAGGCTAAAATCCTGCAAATGTGTGGTTCATTTCCTCAAGAATGTGTGAACTGTCGAATAGATGGACACATATTGCGCTAATGTTGCTGGCTCCTGTTGTTCCTCCCTGCAGGAGCCACGGATGCTGCCGCCTCGTCGTCCTCCACTTTCGTCAATGGAGCGACCAGTAAGAACCTGCCAGCCGTGCAGACAGTGGCGCCAATGCCTGAAGACACAGCTGAGAACATGAGGTAGTGCCCTCGCCCTCACTGCAGTGAACACACACCGTTTTATTTTTCACATCGTCATACTTTGATTTTGATCCATCTGCTTTTAATCATTTCCCCCTCTTTTTTCCGCCTTTGATTAACTCGACTATATTTTATGTCTGCACACATTTAATGAGCAACACATGAGTTTCACAGGAATGATTGATTACAGATTAATTTGTATTATTTATCATGAAAGTCAAGTAAAAATACCACAAAATGTGTACACAAGGTGAGTTTATTTAAACATGATATGGGATGTTTGACTCATGTGTTCAACAATTGTGCAGAATGTGTGTCGCTTGTGACCTTGAGTAGTCTCCTCTTGCTCTAATAGTTTGTGACAGTTCTGCTTTGGTCTCGCTTTCACTGAGGAGAGGAGCATCAGTTGCCATGGCAGCAGTAACCGACATCTCTTAGTGTGACTGTGAAGTCAATGATAGAATAATCTTGCTGCAAATTGTCCCTATAGATCCAACACCTAGTTATAGATCCAGTTCTGGTGCTATTTATTTGTTTGTTTATTTATATCTTATTATATGTATACTGTTATTAGACTTGAAAAGAAAATCTGGTACATGAAATCAACAATATGCCAAATATACATACAATTATTTGTAGCCTCCATTTGAATTCATTTATTTAATCTAACTCCTCTACTTGGCTTTAAATGCTGTCGTGGATTGAGGGTTGCAGATGTTTGTCCCATTCCACCACAAGAGTTGTGCAGAGCATGCAGATGGGCGAGAACCACACTGACCTACCTCCAGGGGCGTCCCTCAGAATGGGACATATCTGATGAATAAGCGAGCCCACAAGGGAACAGAGACGCCTCCAGAAAAAGTCTCTGCGAGCCTGCGACACAAGGCCGAACGTTGTCGCTCTGAAAAGTGATAGCTGGACAAAGGGAACAGCAGTGAGACATTCTACTACTACTACTTCTACTGCTACTGAACTGCATTCTTGTTCCTCTCTTCTGATGTGCAGCTGATGTCCATCACATCAAACATTCAGTATGAGAGATGGAAGATACACGCTCGTATTATTCATGGGTGGAATTTTTGATTTTTTTTTGCAATTTTTTCAGTGGATAAGCTACAGATCATTCTTGAGGTTAAATCTCTCCTGTTTGTTCCTGTTTCAGTATGTTTTGTGAAGTGGACCAGTGTCCACTCCGCCAGGGACTGACACCTCCTGAGCATAAACCCTTTAGCTCTTTGACAGGATTACAGGCAGCCTCCAGAGGTGCAGGCCAGTTTGTTAGGCAAGGACATTCCCATTAGTCACCTAGAACCCCTGCACCCTGCTGTTTTCTTTCATTTTCTTTTTTCTTTATACCTGTCAACTCCTGTGCTATGTTTTCCCAAGGTGCTAGAGGGCAGTTTACACCTCACATAGGAGCACAGCGGGACCGACATCAGACTGCACACTCACCCAATTCCCAAACCTTTCCTCTCTTCTCTCTTGAGTCCCCCACTGTATTTCTTTTTTCTGAATATCTGAGCTGGGAAAACAAGCTCCACTCATGCTGCCTAGGATGTGTGTGTGTGTGTGTGTGTGTGTCTGTGTGTATGTGTGTTTACGTAGGAGATCCGCTTTAGTTGTATCTCTGCTAGTCTGACTCGTATTGCTACATGACTCCTTGAGGTGCTTAGATAACGTCAGGCAGCCGCAGCATGTGTAGTGAGTGTGTAAGATAAGGAATTTCCTTTGGTCGTGAGGAGTGACAGTGAACCCACATGAAGACCTGGCAGCATTTCACAACAAAGAATACAAACAGCTTATAAGAAAACCCAGTGTAAGTGCAAAGAAATGGCTTGTAATAACATGAACATTCTGGTATGCACGTGTTCACTGGTATCAGCTGGTATCAGCTGTGCTTGCACAGTGTACTTGAACAGTACACTTTTAATCTAATGTGCTGGCGTGTTCTCTTGTGACAGCATCACATCCAAGCTGGAGAGAGCTTTGGAGAAGGTGGCGCCCCTGCTGAGGGAGATCTTTGTGGACTTTGCTCCCTTCCTGTCACGCACCCTGCTGGGCAGCCACGGGCAGGAGCTGCTAATCGAAGGTATGTCCTCCACCGAGTACCTTTTCTGACCGACTGATGGACACATCTGCACAAGTAGGTTTGGAGATCAGACTCAGTGTTTTGCAGACATGATCTAATCAAATATACACCACTACAAGTATGTGTGGAGAATTATTCCCACATGTACCACTTGTTTTGCTTCTTTAAATCATTGTGATGTGTTAAATGAATAGATGTTCTTTTCAGCTTTGATTGTCATTTTTTTAAATCATTAATTTCCTTTTAATTTTCATACATTATTATTTCTAGGGAGTGTGTGGGAGCATTAACTTTGATTACATTGTATTTTGTCCAGGATCTATTACAAATGAGAAATAAAAGTATGGAGGCTTTTTTTAATTCATTGTCTAGTTATATGCTGCAGGTGGAAGCTGAAGTCATTTGTGCAACTGTATTTTCTCTCACAGTGAGAGATTCTTTGCTCCGGTTGCCTTTTAAATGAGTTTATGGCTGACAGACATTATACACTGAAAAGCTATGAGTGGACGTGTGTGATCCCTGTGCTGCACTGCTCTCTGGGCTCCTCTCTCCATTCCTGAAGGTTCAGCAAAGACACCTACTTCCTTCTTTGGACCTCAGGTTGGCAGTAGCTCAGAGTTTGCAGAACCTCAGGGACTCTCTGCCTACATCTGTGTGTGACGCCACACTTTCCCCTCCTCGGCTTGTTTTGGCTTCATTTCACTAGAGCAGGCTGCCACCACAGCCTGGACATAGATGTGTGTGTGTGTGTGTGTGTTTGCAGGAATTTGTGTGACCTCCAGTCTCCTGACTGCAAAAAGCAAAATGATATACCCGCTGTCTCTGTCTTTGCACAGTAAGCTAAACCAATATTAGCTGCAGAGATCTGTGCAGGGAATGACGGCAAGTTGAAAGAATGCACCAAGAAAAGAAGCTTCCTGAAAGATTCCTCTATGAGAACACTAATTTTTAAACTGTAAGATACCTTTACATGAAGAAATACTGTCATTAGAGTCTCTTTGGTAGTAAAAGACTCAATACAATCTCATACACAGTTCATTTTTGCTCAACTTATTTTGCTACAAATCTCATATGGTACAGTGAAACCATTTTCAAGAAATACATCTTTACTTGTTACTACTACTACTACTACTAATAATAATACATTTACTTCTTTTACCAAGTAATAAAAACTGAATTGATAAATTACGCTCGCCTCTTAAATAGCAAAATGTTTCGAGAGAAATGTCACATACCATCCATTATAGTCCTCCTGTATATAAACAGACATGGCAGTTGCTGTACACGTGTAGCTAAAGTTGCTTGCTGGAGCTCAGGGGGGAAAAGAAGGAAAAGTCAGGTAGCATAGCCTTGACAAGTGTGAAGATGTCTGTTACCCTTTTACTCAAAGTCTGTCAGCAGACCGGCCAAGCTGACAAACCAGAGCTGAACTGAGAGTGTAACCCCCCACAAACAAGGTCAAAGATAGACAGCTCGGGCTTCAGCTCTGTGCACCAGACGTGTTTCATCCCTTTCAGGGTCTGAGGAAGGTGCAACCTCTCATAGATCACAGCAGCCTTATCACGCGTCATTTGAATACTGTACTTAATCAAGCCACTCTTGTCGGAGTGTTTTTCCAAATAGTTAGACACACACACACACACACACACACACACACACTTCCTGGCCAGTATCAGGCACACAGTTGAAATACTGTGCTGCAGTGCAAAGGCGCTCCATTTACCAGTAATTACCAGCCATCCATCACCGCTTAGATTGCCTGAGGTCGAGCCCCCAAGTGCCCCCAGTGCCCCTTTGCCTCACCCTATTCCTTCACCCCTCTTCTGCAGACATGTGGTCACTTCAGCAATTATGTTGAGTGCACCCTGAGCTTTACACTAAGAGTCGGTGGCTCAGGCCTGTGTGTGAACACTGCTGCTGTTGTGATGCTTGCCGCCTGCTCCTTGCTGTCCCTTCGCGGCCCAGTCTGCCGCCACATCACCCGACAATGCCACATTCACCCATGCTGTAACCCTGCCCTGTTTACAGGAAAAGGGACTGGCAGGCCGTGTTTAAATAGAATGCATTTAGTTTGTCTACTAGCACAAGGCCAGGGTCAGTCGGCCACCTGACTCCGGTGTCAGAGTGGACTGACTTATGGCTCAAGCATGTCACTGCTATAACAAGAGGTCAGCGCTGGCACTGTGGGTACAAGAGGGTCACATCCTCACACACCATTTACAATATGCTCCTTTGGACAGTCACCGCTGTCCAAAGGAGAACTGAATGGAGGAGAAACCATCCAGTCTCATATTCTGAATATTTTGCATTGTGGTCTGTATCTTTATTACAAGCAAACATACTTGACCTGCAAGCTACAGGCACATTAAAAATATGATGTTTTGTGATGTATTTTAGCAACGTGTGTTCCAGTTGTATTAGACGCCCCAGGTCGTGAGTCACGTTGTGTTACGTTCCAGTCTCATCAGAAAAAAAACAACAACTCTCAGTTCATTGTCTGGTTTTCCATGGTGATCCACACAAAACTACACCGCAACAACATCAGTAACAAATTAAGCAGTCCTGAGTGTCAAATGTGAACAGAAAAAGTTCACACTGAGAGGTCGCCCAAAGTTGCTGGTTGGATATCTGCAATAAGGGGGCGTGGCTTGTACAAATTCCGATCCCAGCTCAGAAAACGACCTTGAACACACTATTATTAGTAACAATAATAGTAAACAACAACAACAAGGCAAAATCATGAGGAGAGAAGGTGTAACAATGAGATGACTCAGCAAGTTGTAACATGTATGATGCAAGTTAATAATACAATAATACAATAATAATCAATTTGCTATCTGGGCTGTTGTTTTTTTTTTTTTTGGGGGGGGGGGGGGGGGGGGCGTGTTCCTC
>CAAKHB010006938.1:65158-87428 GCA_901007665.1 Aeoliscus strigatus
CCAGGACCAGATGATTAAATGTTGGTAGTGTTCTGGAACCATCTGGATCCAGGAATCTGTTGAAGGATTCTTACTCATTGTAGACAGGGACATTTTCATCAAATGTCTATAGAACTCCACAATAGCAGCAGTGGACTGTCTCTGTGGCCCAGTGGTTAGTGGGTCTGTCTGTTAACACAAAGGTTGGAATGCACCCAGGGATGAAGGTTTATTTTTTTTTTTTACTACTGAAATAAAAAAGAAAATGAAGAACAAAACGAAAAAATAGAGCTCAGAGGTCATGATTTGTGTAAGGTTGCTGATGACTTTTTTATTAATAATTATTTGAGTCTTAATCAATGAATTTATTCGAGGAGCTAGATAGCAAAGAAGACGAGGCAGTGTCAATAAAGAATATGGTGCTTGTCGGCGTTCAACATAAATATAATGTTTTATGAACAGAATGTACCAGAATGTTTTTTTAATCGGAGAGGAAACAACCATCACTTCCTTCCATTTTCTATAAAGATTTACAGCCCAGGTTTAATCACAGGATAAGCAACTTAAGGAGCT
This sequence comes from Aeoliscus strigatus, assembly GCA_901007665.1. Lineage (NCBI taxonomy): Eukaryota > Metazoa > Chordata > Actinopteri > Syngnathiformes > Centriscidae > Aeoliscus > Aeoliscus strigatus. The sequence goes on from CAAKHB010006938.1 coordinate 65,711, forward strand.
ACTGACTGTCAGATTCCAGTATTTCAAGAGGTAACAATGGCCAAAGTGTGAATAATTGCATTGATAAGACCCATAAACCAATGATGTATGCGTTCAAAAACAGACGTGGCGTTGTCGACGTTTCCCTTTCAATGTCTCACTATTAATGAGAGCTTGTAAACAGCTAAAGAGGCAACAGCAGCTGAAGAATGCAGCACCAGATTATTGCTTCTCCCTAGGAGAGAAGGGGAAATTACAATCTGTATCAAGCACCACAGACGAACAGCGGCTGCTTTAATTAAAACAAAGCCAGCTTAATGGTGTGTAAAATGGCATGTAATCTACACACAATAGTCAGGGTGTTTTCAATTATTTAAGATGCTGGAATTGAAATGAGAAAGTGGGCAGAGGCCGTGAAACCCCTGGAGTCCGTTGTGTGTTGCGTTGTGTGCGACACCTTCGGTTGTTGTGGTCGTTGGGTATCTCAGTCGATCAGGAGTGGCCGACAGGCTTCACTGCTCTGATGATGCTCCGTCCCCTCCTCTAACGCTGCAGAGGGATCCGTCACTGACCTGCAGCTTCGCAACATAACACAGACAAATGACGCTATTTACGACTCTGCTCTTTCAACACACCGCAAAATCCTTTTTCCCTCACCATGGGTCATCCTCTGTGGCATCATCGTCCTCTACAATGTAATTGTCATTTTGATAGCTTTTTTCCCCAATGTTTTATTTTTAAAATTTCATGATATATATATTTTTAAATATTTTTAAGGGTTTTAATGTGTTTTAATCTTTGATTTCTCTTTGCTGTTAAGCTTCACTTTGAGTGGCTTGTGTTATAGGAAAAGGTGGTGTCCAAACAAAGTTGATATTCATCATCACATCAGTCTACAGCCAGTGCCAACGATGTGTTTGACACGTGCATTCATGTTCAAGGTTACTCTGCCATGCCATGAAGGACCACATAGTCCGGGTCGCCAACGAGGCTGAGTTCATCCTGAACAGACAGCGAGCAGAGGACGTACACAAGCACGCGGAGTTCGAGGTACAAACACTGATGTGAAAACACAACAAATACTTATTAATGATGAATTACTTTTGCAATAGCAATGACGTCTTTCAAAAAGCTAACGAACAAATCCTGTTAGACACTGAGCTGTTGATGCTCGATAATCTCGCCCCTCTGTGTCCTCATAAGGATTAACTATCTCACCAGTACAATTCCTTGAATTATTAAGGAATTGAATTACTGGTCGCAGAGGGAAGTGCCCGTTTTATTCATTTAGAAAAAATGAATATGAGCTTCCAACATAAGGGCAAACCTCTGAGATTTTACACTGAGCCTGTCCTCAGCTGCCACTTTAAATACTTCGAAAGTTAGAGACACATTAACACAAATTACTTTCTTTTTCAAAATGTACTATTTTTGTAATGAACCAATGGCAGTTAAGTTACTATATATGGTTCCTTAGTTTAGCGTAAACGATTTTCCAGAAAAATGCATTCATTAACGTTCATGTACATATAGTATAATAATAAAAAAGTATATAGTTTAATAAGTATAAATAATTATATAGTATAAAAGTAAAATTGTATAATAATAATTATTGCTGTAAAGGAGTTGCAGAGCAGTTGTGTGTGTGTGTGTGTGTGTGTGTGTGTGTGTGTGTGTGTGTGTATGAAGAGAGCGCCACACTACCTCCACCTCTGTTAGCAGCGTGTACATGTTGGAAGTGATGAGGTTCTTATCTGGGGAAAGCAGCCATCCTCAAACAGCTGCTTGATATACAGTTGAGGAGGATCCTTGACCTGCTAGATAAACTGGAGGAGACGGCTAGATATGCAATGTCAGAGGAAGAGGGGGGGGTGTGTGTACCTGGCCCCATCGCGTCTGTCTGCCAACTCCAGACAGCCAACACTTCTCATCTATGTCTGACGTTACTTTATTACCCACTCTCTGAGATTGAAGATTCAGGACGTAGATACGGCATTTTTACAATTACGTCGGTGTCAGGGCAAACGTCATGTGCCTTTAAGTGATAAATAACGTTTGATATTTGTCACAGCATCACGTGGTAATGTGAGGTGACAAGCCGGGATTGAGTTATCCGCTTGGGGAGGAATACGTTGAAGTATAATATCTGACAGAATTCAAATTTGATGCAGGAAATTCAATTAACTCCCAGCTTCTGTTAGCAAATTACATTTTGAATATTAGCTGGAGTCTCCCTGCAGGGGGTTGGCACAGGAAGACAATCTTGTTTAAGCAGCAAAGATAAGGTCTTTGCATATTACCTTGAGTCACCAGGAAAGTCACCGAACTGAGTTCAAACATAAATCTGAGTTTTCTCACATTTCTTTACATCAAAATATACTTGTTCTGCAACACACCGTCACATCAAGGACACTTTATTTTCTACCTCACTATTAGAAGCTGCATTCCCACAGTGCAGCTTTCTTAAAAGCTATATTTACAGTCTTAAGCTTTTCCTGCAACCGAGGATGATATATAATGCTTTAACGCGAGTGTAACTACGTTTCCCTCGACAGACTACTGTCCGCGTGAAAGTATTTCCCCCTCTCCTCTAAGAGCACCATCTAGCAGGAAGCTACCTAGCAGGAAGCCTCATCTGCCCGCAGTTAGATACTGGACTGCCTTCATGTGCTCGCTGTGATTTACTACGCTCCTCCGAGGGAGCTGAAATATATCTCTCAGCTGTCTGCTAATATCTTTGCGCACTCGAGTGTGTTGAATGAAGCCATAACATTATTCAGTGTGACAAATGCTCCATTAGAAGCTGTATATTATTCAGGTTTTAGTAAAATATTCCCATTATAATGTTGCCCATCACGTTCAGCAGGGGGTCCAGGGGTTATGCAATCCACATAAAATGACGTTTACATAATAATGTTTCTTTCTTTCTGTCTTTTTTTTAATTAGTCTAACTGTGCCCAATACGCTGCGGACAGAAAAGAAGAAGAGAAGATGTGCGACCACCTGATCGGTGCTGCCAAACACAGAGACCATGTGACGGCCAACCAGTTAAAGCAGAAAATCGTCAACATCCTCACCAACAAGCACGGTGCTTGGGGGACACTTGCCCAGGGGTAAGTGTTCAGGGGATTTACAGGGCGACCAACAAAAGTTTCCTGATCACACAACTCAGCGGCGATAGGCCAGGACCAGTGGTTAATGTCGTTTTCTCAGAATCCCATAGGGTCAGTGAGCAGGTCAGCAAACGCAATTACAGTGTGGAGTGGCTTTATTCCCCGGGGGACAGCTGATTGGTCGGTCGGCCAACAGATCGGGGTGGAAGAAGGGGGCTGGGGTGTTTCTGCCAGCGACGTTCATTGTCCCTCTCAGTAACACAGACCAGCACCTGGCAGTAGTTGTGGTACTTCCCCGTGGGCCCTGTTAAAATAACCTCCGGCTCTCCTGCTCTGCCTCCCACCGCTCGTCTGCAGCCACATGGCTCCGCAGATCCAGAGCTGCTTTTGCTCGACGAACGGACGTGTTACAACATCCTGTTTGTTGTGAGCGGAGGGTCGTTACACATCCAACAAACAGAAAGAAGAAGCAGGCTGCAGGTGAACCTGAGATCTGCTTGGATGATCGACCAGCGTTCTCATCCTAACACTAATATTTGCGAGCTGCAGCCAAGCACAGATGTGTTAAAAGTCCAGTTCGGATGTGTGACAGCAATTGCTAAAATTGGCTTTTGAACATCTGGAACCACATTTACAGATGTCAACAAAATGATTCTGGCATGTGTAATTACTTTTTAACTGCCATATTTTATGTGTGTTCTTGCCGTAAAGTTCAAAGATGTTGCGGCCGGTGCAGCAGATGTCATTAGCTGTTGTATTTGGTTCCTTTCATTATAATAGATTCATTCTGAAGCCACTTCCTTTTTTATGTACTTTATTTCACCGAACACATTGCACCATTGCATCATCAGCATAATTTATGACATATCTCGTTACTTTAAATTTGAACTTCCAGGTTACATTGTTTTGTTGTGCGATTTTCGGAGCTTAGAGGATGGAACCCCGACGGAATGTAAAAGATTTTATTTTTTTTTAAATGGTGGCTTAGAGTCAGCAAGGAGCCAATACTTTTTTTAATATATTGAGCAGTAACTCCTACATAGAAACTCAACATTAAGGAAATGTATTATTAAACATATTTTGGCTGAAAAGAGCACAGATTTTCATTTTAGAGGACGTGAAAAAAGTTCTATTGGCTTGAATTCTGGGCCCTTGTTCAAATATTTATGGTCCCCCCGCTCTGGCGCTCAACATTTGCATTGAAACAAAAGGTTATTGAGCATGACTGGATTGTAAATGATGCTGCAAAACTTCCAGCAAATTCAAATTTAATGGTAACCTGCTGGTGAAGAAAAATGATGCAATATGCTCAGAAGCTCAAGGCAGCGTTGCAGCTCAGCAGCGTAGTCTTATTCAATGCTACATTAACTTTCCCATTTATGCTCCTCTTGTAAAATATAAAGCCCTCGAGCATTCGGAGGTAGCTGTCTGCAGAGCGTGTGTGTGTTAGAGAGAAGTTGTTAAATGTTTGTTTTCACCCGAATGCACTGAAATCTCTCTTTTATTCTGCCGCCTTGAGACATGTCAAAGAATGTTTATTATAATTTGTGCAGGATATATTGTAAATAAAAGAGTTCTTCGGCTGGCAGGAGACACAAACACTTTATTCCGGGGTGCTTTTACAGTTGAAGTCATTCCGGTCAAGATCACGTGTTTCTCCTGAGTTATGCTGCATTCACATGGCATCGGGCAAACGGCAGACAGAACGAAAAACAGACAAGCAGTCAGACGGAAACAGCAAAACAGGACCCACGTGACCCACGAGTTTCTATGGCGATGCTGTATTGTTTACAGTAAATAAAATAAAATATCAAAACTATATTCTTGTGTCTTACTTAGGCTTTTTATCATAACAATCCATATATGAAAACTACTGCTTGGCAAAATGCACCTACGTCACATCCAGCACTGAATTCTGTGTTGGTAGACGGTAAAACTTAAAATAGTCAAATTTGAAAGGCATTGCCGTCCGCCGTTGCTGTCAACAGTTTTCTCTGCCGGCCTCGCCAGCGTATTACTAAAATGACGTCCGGTTTGCCTGATTCCATGTGAATGCAGCTGGGCGTCTCTGAGGTCCACTTCGGTTTAACTGCTCAGCGGCAAACACGATAAGAAACTGTGTTGCAGCACATACGACAACAACCAACGACAAGGAAATAATCTGCACGAGGCCTTAAAGCAGCTGCTGTGCCGCCATGTGATCTGAGGGAACAATAAGCAGATCGGACGCTGTGCTGGCGCGTTGGATCGCACTGTGTTTGCTTGATGATGAATGTCCCCCCCCCGTATGGACTCAGGATAGGAAAATCAATACTCTTCAAATTGAAACAGTATAGGCTTGTATTGATCTGCAGCGCTAAATCAAAACGAGGAGCCTTTTATACATCTCTCTGAGACAGCTCCCTGCCCAGTAATGACACGCTATCAATTTTAGCTTTACACTGATAAATCAAGTTGAAAATTGGATGTCAGAGTTTTTTCCAGGGAGAGAGTGATTTTCCTGCCCTCTGGTCCCCTCTGCTGTTGACCTCTGAACTGCCAGTGGATTATAAAGTTCAGGCTGGTCTGAAGTGAAAGTAGATGTCAAGGCTGATGAATCCATCGAAGAATATCATCCAACAATGCCACACAGGAGCCAGCTCACCGCGGCAGAGAGATAAATCCTACGTTAGTTTGTAGTCTGATCACGCTGTGACTGAGAGCAAATTATTAACCAGCAGCAACTGTTTCCTGCGGAAAACAATCTGAACTCGTCCAACAAGTCTTGAATTAATGATCTTCTTTTGTAACAACACTGTATATATATTGTTTCTTGTATTCCTACATTATGAAGGTGCGGTAGCCTTCTACAGACATACACTGGCACGTTCCACTCTCATTGACTTTAAAGTGATGTTCTCACGTGAAACACTACCACGCTGCTAATTGTAGGGATGCAACCATCCTAACAGACGTGTAACACGGGCTGAAGGAGCCAGACCTCTCTTTGTTTCCGTCTGGGCGTCCGTGTTCACATCAGCAGCATTGGTGACAGCTGACAGAGGAGCCACCACAGCAGACCTTAACCTTACCTGACTGCTCTATTGATTGTCAACATTTCTTCTGTATAATTACTTTTTTGTAGGCGGGGAGAAAGGCAAACAGGGGGGAATGTATTGATCTGTGGCGAGGCAGTGAAACAGGCGTTTCCCTTGACTAACAGTGAGTTTCATCTCTCACATGTGATGAATGGTAACTATCTTCCTGTGGATAATAACTTTGTGATGGAATGAATCCTTTACTCTCTGTCTGCCCCAAGTGTTTGGTCTCATCTTAAAGGGTTATCAATTTTAATAGACAACCAGTAGCACAAAGGGGGTGGGGGATGATGACACATCTTTAGAGGGTCTTCCAGCCTCAGATGATTCAATGTCTGTTGACCTGGAGCAGAAAGGCCAAGGTCTCTGGTAGAGTCACAATATGTATCCTCCAAAGACCCTGCATACACATATGAGGACATTCTATTTAATTTTTGCTGAGCAAAAAAAAATTAAATAAAAAAAAATTAAATATATATATATCTTGTGGTTTTGTTTGTTTTTAAAAGCCATTTCTGAATTAGAGATGGATTATTTTATTTTATTTTATTTCATTTTATGTTGTTTTATTTTAATGTCTGGATTCCAGGACTAAAATTGAGTATTTTCCCTCTAACTATAGGGATTACCCTTTAATACATCCTATAGGTGCTAATACTTTTGTTTAATCTCTGTTTTCTGTTCTTGCAAACAGACATTCTACTTGGATTAGTTCTTGACCTGCGCTCAGCTCTTTTCCCCGGGGCCACTCTTAACCTTGCACACTGTGCTAATTAGATCTGGAAAGAGGCCCATTCACACAATCATCCATTTCACCGTGCGTTGTAATTGAGGCGGGCATCGCCTCGCTGTGCCCCATTTCCGATGAAAGATGGGCATCCACAACGATGCCGTGAGTTCACGTGTGTTACAGTGTGTCTCTTCTTTGCTCGTCTCCAATGCAGCACACAACCTGGAATTAATCTCACCGCCGTTGTGTTGTTTCCCCTCTGTTCCTCTGTGAGTTTACACTCAATCTCTTAATCTACAAAATAAAAGTCATTTTCAATATCTAGACGCATTTTGAACGGGTTAGCTAACCTCATGTCTGCCACACAGTCGAGCACAGTGCTGATAAAAAATGGAGAATGTAAAGAGATGAAAGGTGCGTTCACCATTTCCAGCCCAGTGGGATAATCTGATCATGATGTTGGCCTGAGTTGCTATTATCTGTCTTTCAGCATGTGACGCATGATCAAACTTGATGTCTTTTTACAGAGGAAATCACATAGTTTATCGGCGACTTTGAAAGCGCTAGGCGGAGAAATGCTCATCACCATATGGTTGCCATCACCACGTTTTTTCCCTGCACACTAACTTTTTTGTGTTGTTTTTTTCCAATGAGCAGCCGTCTATCGAGCCATGTGGTGTCACTATGCCAACTGCAGAAGAATGCAGCGGTTGACAGACAATGGTTTTTGCAGTTTTTAGGAATTTGTTGCTTGTGGAACATTTTTTTCAGGAATGTCTGTCAGTTAAAAGAAAGAGTTTCTGCACTGGATACAGAGCTGGACAGGAGTCCGGTTAGACACATAATAATCATACTCTGTTTTATTTATTTCATTAGATCATCAGGACAGTGTGCGCTGACATTAATTATTAACACACGAATAACAAGATCTAGCAGGGAAACTAATTTCCATTTATAAATATTAAATACATCTAACTAATGTAAATATCACAACGACTTGCGACAATAATGTACATATACACACACACACACACACACACAGACTAAAGATTTGAGTAACAGCTCCCCGGACACACACACGCACACAAATCTTCCTAAAAAAATGAAGAAACCTGGAGAAGGAGGATTCCTCCTCTCCCAGGATGGACAGTCCAGCAATAGATGTCGCCTGTCCATCAGCACAATAGACACAATCCAGTGACAATTCTCCATTCATGTATAATATAATGTGCTGAAGACAGGAGGACAACAGCTGGGACTCACAGTCTGTCGTACAACTGAAGCAGAAAGAAGAAACCACTTGTCTTCCAGTTCCACTCAAGTGCCCCCGTGTGTGTGTGTGATAGAAAACAGCCACTGCGCCTTTGAATAGAATTGTCACTGATTACTGGTATTTATTATAATTATCCCCTGATGTCACCAGTTGAAGCTTTTAAAAGGAGAATAATGGCGTTTTATTGAATCAGCATGTCTCTGCCCTCTCTCGTGACCACCTCACACAAATCCTCCAAGATACATAGAATAAAAGTGAACTCTCTCTTTAACCACGACATCTATCTTTCTCTGGGATCCAGCCCTGTTTCACTGTAAAAGCATTATGTAAATGGTGCCTCTGATATCAGATGTACCCATAAACACTTTCAGTAGACATTCAATAGACACTGAAAATAACTGAAAATAATAATAGACTTGACCTCAACATAACTGAATTCTGGATTCAATGTTTTTGTTCCAAATAGACATTCTCAGATTATTGTATTAATGACATTACTAAATAAACTGAGATGAACTCGCCACCTGAATACTTTGGGATACACAAATAACAAACTGGTCATGAACTTTTTTTTTATCTATCTTCTGCAACACAAATCAGTTTATGTGAGAATGATAAAAATTATAAATCAAAACATTGTTTTGTGTTCCGTTGGCCTGTAATGGTCAGTGTTTCTGGTGTTTCTGACGAAAATTCAGGCATCAAACAAACACCTTTAGCCCGCTGACAGCTGTTCCCTTCGCCGCCTCAACCAACAGTGCTGTTTGTTCTATAAATACAACAAACATACTGCACAAACATGTTTTTTGTTGCCATGATGTAACCATAGTACCGTCTTCTGTCACCTGTCAGATGATCTCACTGTTCTTGAACGATGTTATAGTTTTCTATCAATCCCTTTATTTTGATTGTTCTCCCTCGTCTTATTTCGAATTATTCCTGTCAGCTTTCCCTTTTACAAACAAACCACAGTCCCAGTCGACGGAGGTGTTAGATCTGACACCTCAAAAACCCCGAGACTCGCTCCTGAAGAAAAGATGTGCTTTAAATACCGATTTGGAGGGGGAAAAAAAAAAAAAAAATACTATCGTCCTCTTTCACATTTATCCTACTGCACTTAGCAAGCTGAAAGCATCCATAAATAATGGTGCTCCTGTTTCCTGTAGGTTATCAGTGCTGGAAAATTAGCTTTTAAAATGCGGTTTGAAATCCATTTGGGTGATTGATTGGTGACTGGGCTAATAAATTTCTGCCAGTATCTAGGAGGCCGGCTCACCGCAATTCTTTATGGCTGTCACGGAGCCAGACACATTTGATGTGCAAAAGAGGGAGGTCCCACACCAGCTCTGCTTAATAAAGAATGTTATTTGGACGGACAATTTGTTTTTGTTCCAGAGACAATACAGACAACTATTAATGATTGTGTAGCAGGAGCTGGGTTTGTTTATTATCAGGAACTCCATTATCTGCAGTGTGCACTTGATCTTGCCAAGCACCTTATTTTACAATATGGCTTATAGACATTCAACCTCTTACTCAAATATTTCCTATTAAAACATGGATGTGCTGCTTGGTACGGCCTTTTGAAACCTTGAGCTGTAGCAGTCAATGTTTTTTTTTTTCGTTTGGCACAGTCCAAATCCGGTCGGTGACGGCCACATAGTCTAGAATATCACAGGTCCAATTAAAACAGCAGAATACCTCATCCAAACTGAAACCATCTGCGGAGGGCTGAAAGACGGGGGAAGAGGAATGCTGCGCATCCAGCTTGTTGCGGGAGTGGAGGCCGAATCGTTAATTTATCTTCTCCTAAACTTGAGCTCCAAAATCAAACGTGAAGCAAATAAAACGGATGAAATTCAGTCAAATATTGTTTAAAATCTTCAAAGTGGAGGGTTTATCCTCCCTGCTGTCATCTGCTGTCTGTTTGCACTCTGAATTAGGGGACATAATCTTCGGCAGTAATCGTCCTGTAGCCTCGAGTGGATTTACATTTTTCACACTGTGTAATCTTGCGTTTACAATATCATTCACGTGGGGTTTCTCCTTTCCACCCACTGACATCTCCTTCTCTCCCCCTCAGTTAAGCTTTGAGGGAGATTGACAGGGGACAAGGCGTTCAGTGTGACTTTGCATACAGCGCCATGCGATACTGTTCGCGTACAACGTGCACATACGCTCCATTTTGATTGATACTTAACTGTAACTGAGCTCTTGTTGCTGTCAAACCACAGCTAAGTCTCTAGAGCCTCTTGATTTCTGACGTTTGTAGATATTACATTCGTGGAGGCAAGGAAGGCTGTATTTTGCGATGTGATCCCCTTTAAACACTTTAATCTGTTTAGACTGTTTCAGCGCTGCGGCGGGGAAGGGGGCAGAAACCGTACAATGATGCCGAAGGCAGCCTGCCAGGGTCTTACTGGATGCTAGACACACTGAAAAATCTTCAATTTGGACGCAGCTATAGACCCAAGGATTTGGGTTGGTGTGTTTGTTGCCTTTCTCAGTGTGGAGGTAAACACAGCACTTACAAGAAGAATGTAAGAGTTGCTAAATCAGGCACTTCTTGTTTCAGCATTCAAGCCAATGTCTATGTACGCTAATCAGTACATCAGCCTAGTTGCAGGAATGAAATGTAGCCAGCGTCCATTTAGAAAACAGTTTGGAGGCTCGTCTTTGAAGAGAATGATGGTTTTAACTCTTACTGCCAAAGTCTGGCCGGATTCAGAAAAAACAACAACACATTGCTTGCATAGAAATTGTTTTTGAAAACAGCAGCAGTTTCCATCTTTTTGGACTTATCTGACCTCCAAATCTGGTCCTGACTCCTACATACTCATCACGGCTGTGGACACGGTGATGAGAAGTCTCTTTTCTACCTATTTCCCATTCCTATTTCCAACTCATCAGGCATATTTGAATTGTGAAATATTTTGCTGCAGGTCCCCTGGAGGATGCACAAAGGACTTAAAAAACAGCAACATCAGAACAAACAGCACTTAGTAACCTAATACTAGTCCTGCTGCTTAATGGTTTGCATTAGCTGCAAGCAATAAAATGATCCCGGGTTCTCACTAATGTAGGAATAATCATTTACAAAGATGGTTACCACATGCTGGAACTGGTTTTTTTTTTCTTTTTCTTTTTTTTTTTTTACGACCCTAATTCGCTGTTATTAATAATGAATAAAAATGCAATTTACTGTTGGGTTGCTGCAGGGCTCCGGGAATCATTTCAATGAATATTTCAGCACATTATTTTAATCTTGGCTCCACATATGCAGGAGGGGGCTTGTTTTATAGGCTCATGCTTCAACCGCCCCAAGACCCCGATCATTAAACCCCACGCTGTCTGTGTTGAGGTTCCTACCTTTGATTTACAACACTTGTTAAAAAGCACTGTAAAAAAGGAGGCAAGCTGTGCCATTTATACTTGTAATTTGATGCTGTATTTGTTAATGTGAGTGCCTGTGATTTATTAGCGCAGTGGTTGCTGCTGCTCCCTGCTGTTCTGATGTTGCAGCCTTTAACAGAGCTAACATTACTCGGCCTCTGCAGAGCGTCGTCTGCTGTCCGTGGCCTGATTTGCTTCCTCAAGACGTCTTTGTGCGTGGGACTGCTAACCAGACTAGCACTGACGGCGGTGCGCCATGTCTGCCCTGCCTCTTCTCTTGTCTTCTTCGCAGGCAGCTGCATGACTTCTGGCGTCTCGACTATTGGGAAGACGACCTGCGCAGGAGGCGGAGATTTGTCCGGAATCCGTTTGGCTCCACCCACTTGGATATCACATGCAAGTCTTTGCACGAGTATGGTGAGCGTACCATTTCGTTTGGAAACAAGAGACATATTTCAAATTAAAACCAGCGAGCTGAAAATTCTCAGACCACACATTATACATAAATCAGCATCGCCACTGAAGAGCCAAAAAAAAATTGTCAGTGGAGTTGAGCGTATTAGGTGAAGGTAATGGTCATTTTTATTGCCAACATATTTACGAGTCCTGTTAATTGAACATGGCATGTCTGTTTTACAGGACGTTTTATTTCCATCACACTCAGGAATGTGTTACGCTGCTCCCTTTATTGTTTTCCTCTCCGTGCCTAAAACTTTTCTCATTGACCCAGGCAGTCTTGCAACCATCTTGTGTCAATTTTGCCTTATGTCATGCTACACCGACTTTTAAAGCAACGCAGCACGGTACTATTAAACACCTTTTGCCCTTCTGTCCTCATGTAACGGAATAGCCAATTTATTGAAAGCACATGGCGGAATGTATTGATTCTGTAGTTAATGGATTAAACACCTTTTACAGTGAATAGACAGCGTGATGCTCAGTGCAGCCTTTTAAGTGACGGGTTATGCATAGTAATCGCAATGTTTAATGACTTCACATGCTCCTGGCTGAAGACTGCAGCAGCTCTGCAGACAAACTCGTGCCAGCTGCTTCCTCAGCTGCAGGTGGTCCATACATGCAGTAATTGCACTGGCTGATTTCGATTACTTGATGATTTCCGTTCAGACAGACACCAGAGGCCTGATTCTCGCGGGTGATTTTTGATGATATATTTGAAACAGTTTGGACCATTTTTACACAGATGTAGAAATCCAAATGTTAAATATGTGTAATAAACGTAGTTGTGGGGAAAATTGTATCATTCACAAAGAAACTGAGCCACTGTTAAATGCTAATGAATCATGATATTACTGGTAAGCAAGTAACATTAATAGTGAAGAGAAACTCCACATTCATCAGCGCCAAAAATGTAAAAACAAAACAAGATGTACAAACAGAAAACTCTGAGGAGCTCCGACACTGACTCATTCTCCAACATGTTTGGAATGTCCCAAACAAAATTACCTCTGGTGGAACCTTTAAGTGATGTAATAATGTGGCACAGACACAACGGATCATGTATCATGAAAATCTGTCCTCCTCATTTCTTGAAGGAAGAAGGAAGGTTTTTATTCCTAGAATATAGACTTTTATGACAAATATATATATATAAACTACAAATGTTGCCAGTAATTTCCCTCCTTTGTTCTCTCATTCACTCCCCTCTGACATACATTGTGTTTATTATTGTTATTGTTGGTTTTTACTGTCCACACAGTGTCCACACTCCATCAGATAGCTAAAATATGCCTGTTGTTTTTGAGTGCTCCGGCGTAGTTGACTGAAGACGTCGTGAATCCCTGCTGGCATGCAGCGGTTTTAATGAGGGGAATAATGTATAAAGTTGTCGCCTGTGGCCCGGCGGCCGTCTTGTTCTCCTTGAGAGGTGAACTGCGTTGTGCAGATAATTTGTATTGGAGGCCAGGCTTTGTGAAGAACTGGAAGGTTTTTTTCTTTCTCGACACGTCAGTAGCTTTCAGTTGCAGTGACAGTTTGTACATAAATGTGCAATGAAAGATTCTCTTTCTATGCATATTCATTTGTTTAGCCTGGTATTAAATTCAAGACCTGTCTTGTGTAGATGACCCTTGTGCAGAGGCTCCGAGGTAAATAACCAACTGCAGACTTTGCGTTTGGGTTTTGACAACGACTCTACAGAAGTTTCTGTGCGCTGCGAGTTGCACAGAGAATCAAGCAAAACAAAGCAGCTTGCTTGAGACCCCTGAGAGTCATTATCTGAGCTTTCAAATCTGGGACTCAGAGACGCAGTAGGCTGTCCAAATTGAATACACAGTCTCTCGTTTGACAGCAGGATACGACAAAACTCACTCAGCCACCATCTTGTGTGTGAGAGGGCAGACTCACGCTGTTGTGTTCACAGCAGACGTCAGTCTTACAAAGACTCTTGGGGAAAATCAAAGTGAAGTGTAAAGATTATTTTTTTTCAGTGAGAGTGGCCTTTGCCTTTTTTTTTCTAAATATCCAAGTGTCTTCTTTGTCTATTTTTTATATTTAAATATATATATATATTAGTAGTAGTTATTACTTTACAGTTATTTTTAGATTTTAACCTCTTTTTAAAAACTTGTTTTATTTGCAAATGTCAATATATCCATTAAAAAAAATATCTTATAATAATATTTCTGAACATTTGTGCTCACTGACATCAAATTTCCTCAAATGTATTTTCACCAGTTTTCACATCTGCTACGACATCTGCTGTCATCCCAGTGTCACAGTAATGTTAGTAATGAATTAGGTCATGACCACTAATCATGTCCAACTCAAAAAAACAAACAAACAAAAACAAACAAACACAAAAAAGTCAGTTCAGGTTCAACTGCCTGTTTTAAAAGCACACAAAGAAACCTAACACTGTGCAACAGAAACCCCATCGCCAACTAGTGGTGTGGAGGTGTAATTGCAGAGCGACACATAGACACCAGCGTCTACACACTCAACAGCGTGTGTGTGTGTGTGTGTGTGTGTGTCAGTTATTGCGCAGGAGTTCAAACTGAGCTGATGCAGAACTCAGACTGGAAAGATTTTTTTTTTTAAAGGAACAAGTTGCTCTTTTGGCAAGATCGCTGTATCCTTCATAATCACGACTGCACATTTGGTGTGTGCGCATGTGTAGGCCTACGTGTGTGAGCACACGTGTGAGTTGCAGTGGCACTCGTGGACGTGCGTGACAGGAGGTTAAACTCTGTCTCATTGTCTATTAGCAGCGTTGACAGCTTAGCCAGCACATTCTGTCTCTGCCCTCTGCCTTTAATAGCTGCTCTGCTACAACCAGCCACCACCGGCCGGTATTAGAGTATATTGTTAGGTGATTGGAATTGGGCAACCATGAAATGGAAGTCACGTTAATATTGATCCAAGTGTTTAACGGGGTGTTTTACCTCCGGGTGTCCTTGCTGTCTCATTTCAGGTGAGGAGCCTCTCTCAGAGCTGATGGCCTCTGGGCAGAGATTTTTATTGTCCTTTGCAGCAGAAAAGCCCTCGGCCCTCTGATGAGATATTAACCTCATGTCGCCTTTGAATCAAAGTTATTAAACAGCTCCTCATGATATCAGACCCTTTACTAACATGCAGATCTTCTGTTAACGAACGGATGGAACTGACATCCACATGTGCGGATTATTAGACGTCTTTGTTTCTGTTTTCATGAGGCGATGTTAAGGTTGTTTGTAAGCTCTGGCAGCGCACATCCGAGAATATTGAATAAAGCTCCCCGAAGAGGAAGCGTCTGCACTGTGTAAACTCCCCTACATCAAAGTTATGATGTTTACTTTTGCCGTCTCGATCCACATACTCTGCAAAACGCATGGCTTGCATCACAGGAAGTATGAAACTGTCACATTTTCCCCCCTTTTATTTCATTTTTCAGTGCCAAGTAAATACATGTGAGAAGACAGAGAGGGCAGAACGTGAACGTGGAGTCAGTGGAGTGGGATATTTGAGCATTTCTGGAAAACAGGAGCGATATCGTTCATTTCACTTTCAGGTTTTGTCAGTGTTGGACGACGTGTGTAGATATGTTGTAAATAGGATGATTGGAAACGTTACATGCAGAGATGTGACAAGATCCTGAGAAACTTTAAACTCATTTTTTAGTTTCTGTTAAGGAGGAGGAGAAGAAGGGGAGATGCCTGTTACGTCCTCTTGCAAATATTCAGTGATTTCCTCAAGAGACCAGTTTTTCCCTATTTTCAACATATAGCCAGATAAGATATCGCTCTCCAACACAACCTCCTGAAAAGCTCTCAGGATGAGCTACCCAGGTTATTATATGTTTTATTTATAGTCCTGTATATTGAATTAGAAGCTGAATTAGAAGCTGATTTCTCAAGTATTGAGAAATCAGCTTCTATTTTACTTGTGCGAGTTAGCTGATGCTTAAATAAAACACCATGTTGTGGACTGTTGGGTAGGAAGTATAACACCAGGAGAAAAAACACATGGTCCTCTGAAGCTACAAAAGAAAGAGAAGGGCTGGTGCCACACAACTCTCCGACACAGCAGTATGTGAAATATGGTTTCCAACACCGCCGGAGTCGTCTTCTAAGAGACTTTCAACTTCTATGTATTACTTTTTAAAAACATCTGAACAATAGCGCGATGATGTGAAGGATTTATGATGTCGGCTGAAACATCTGTATTTTTGCCAGCGTGTGGATTTTTCTCCTCTTTTTTCGGCTCATCTGGGAAATCAGATTGTGTTAATGGTCGTGTTGTGGCGTATAGAGGTCAAATATACATCCTGGTGTTGCATGATAGACGTGTATCCGTGATGTTTTTGTCGGCATTTATTTAATTCTAATTCATCAAGCCTGATTTATTCATGTTTGTGCGTCGTCCATTCGACTTTTAGGTTCTCGTTGTTGCATTTTCCCAGTTACTATTTTAGGCTCAACATCACAGCTGGGGATTTTAATTGCACACTGGATCCAGGAGAAGACCGGTCAGGAAAGTAAATCACACTCTAAAAGTTGTTCTCAATTCTATGGCAGAGTTCAGTCTGAGGGATACTTAGAGATAATGAAAACCTGGTGCTGGAGTGTAATCCTGCTATTCTGGTGTATTTCAGTCATATCAAGACAGCAGCTTCACTGCACCCTCCTCCTTTAGATGAAGGTCACCAACGACTGATGTCAGTTTCAACAAAAAATATCCAGATTACAGACCAGGATAGGCTTTGATATACATTTTTATTTAAAACATTTAATGAAATACATGTTTGCTTCACTTTACCCAAAGCAGTATCTTCTGACAACCCAATGAGTTGACTGCAGAACAACTTATTATAGGTTTAAAACATCAGCGGTTGAGAAAATGTAGCGTTCCATCTCCTGCTTGTACCTTTTCATAGCATCGCATAGATAATGAGCACTACACGCAGCAGAAAAAAGACTTAAACATCAGTTTGATGAAATCTGCCTAAAATGACACAAACCATCTTTGGTGGTAAAAAAAAAAATCTGCTAACATGCAGGCGACAGAATGTGCTGTAACAAACCACCAGGGGGCAATCGATATATATTTTTGTTTTTCTTTTGAGAACCGTGGTCTGTCCTGTATGTTTTCATTCAACCTGGATCAACCAGTACGATCAGGTAAAGAACTAACGCACCTGAACATGTGGTTCTCCTGTTTTCATGTTCACTTATTGTTGAATTTCTAAGATACATCCACTGCTTTGTGTCATTCCTGTACTTTTCCACCACAGTGAAGAAAAAAATGGAACTTCCTCAATGTTATTCATGAATCATTTTTAATGGATGCACTTACCATAAAAGTTAGCTGCTCTCCTGTCAAATCTTTTTGGTTTTACAACTCTCGTTATACTGCGTCTTCCATGGGAACTGAATTGCGGCTAAAGCCAACAATGCGTGATGCACAAGATTTGTGTGTCGATAGCACCATCGTTTATTTGATCTATTCAATCGTGTGCAGAGTTGCCACTCAAAACATCAGTCTGTTTACTGGCCTTTTCCTCTTCTACTCTGACGGTTTACACAATTACAGTTTTAAGTTTCATCCATTCTGCTTTGATCTCTGACTGCTGGCTGGCTTTCGTCCATAACGTTACACAGCATTCATTTCCGCAATGCACAGATTTCTCCCCTCGGTCGGCTGAAAGCTCTGCAGATATGAGACAGAGCAGGAAACGTTTTTTTTTTTCTGCAGTAGCAGTGTTGACAACAGTCAAATGTGACCTCTTTGAGATGAGGTACATGTTCCTCCGGGGACGGAGAGGCAAATTAAGAACTGTGCTGAAAGGCAAGATGTCAGACAGGTGTCAGCCACCTTCCATTTCTTGATATGTGCTCTTTGTTTCCTCTGGTTATTTTCTCCATTTGCCGTCCGGAAGACAAACTCACATAAACATTGCCAGGAGCCGCGTGGCAGGCACATGTTGGAGATGGGCTGATGTAAAGTGATAAATGTGCTGTGAGACCTCTTTGTTTAGCGGCATGTGTGAACACATCTTTTTCAATCAGCATCCTCCCCTATAGTCATATGATAAAGTCCTGGTGTAAGCAGCCTCCTAATTGTGCTGCCTGTTCAGTTTCTCTCTTGTCAAGCCTCCAAAAGCGGCAAAAGATAACTTTAATCGACGACGAGCTGGAGATGTATCCCCCATATCAGCTGTTGGTCTTTCAAGATGCAGATTGTATTTCATTGCTGACCTTGTCTGAAAATAAAAGTGGAAACACCTCTGATGTTCAACTACTCCAAATGTATTCAGCGAAAAAATGTGTACCCTGACATCCTTTCATATTCTATGGTAAGCACATTAGTGAGCATCTCGTATCATTTTCGTCCTGCGTGTGCTAGTGTATACGGTTGTTTATTCCTGAATAGACAAAGAAGCAAAGATTAGCATGTTGCTATGCTAGTTTTAGGTTTCCTATGTAAAATGTGATGTGCACCATACACATCAAATTTTACTTTGTAAATATCACCGAACACCAAACATGTTCTTCAATTAATAATCAATCCTACAGTATCCAGATTGGTTGCTGATGTCAACTTTCTCTGCCCATTTCTTATCATATTCCTCCGATCAGGCACAGACGAGGACCAAGCGGTTAAGACTAAGAAGGCCGTCCGGAGCCAAACTGTGACCAGCCAGAGTCCTGAGACAGAGTTGTTGTTGGAGGGAGAAGATGACGCCGGCAGCCTGCTGCAGGAGAAGGAGATGGACAACCTGGGTGGTAAGTCAGCCGAGTCACATCTGCTTTAGCATCAGCGAATGTTTGCCTCCCTCGGAATAGCAGACTTCTATATACAAATAATATTCAGAAATTATCACAACAGTATATTTGGCAGGAGAATGTCATTTGACAGTAGTATATTGTTTTTGTCTGATAGGTGTCATTTGTTTTGTTCCTGTTCTTCTAAAGGTCAACGTACTATTAACGGACACACTATCAGTGTAAATATGTCACATTTTATATTTAAGGTTTCTCAAGCAAGTTATTCGAAATCATCACTTTTTAAGGCTTAAAGAGTGAAACAATTCAAAAACAATTAAATGACATATCATTTAAATTTAAATATTGCAACACAACATTTGTGGCATCTGTGGCTGCTCAGCCTGCATATTACTTATTTTTTCCAAATAAAACACACATGTTTTATACAAAATCTTCATTCACTTCAATCTCATTTCAACAGCAAATAAGTATTCAACAGCTTTAAGTATTTATCGACCCATGTCAGCTATTATGTATTTATTCCTCTTGTAATTACCTTATTTCTCCTCATGAGAACAGTGTGACTCAGTGAGGCAGCGTATCGCCCAAACATCCCGTCATTTTCACTGGCATCAAGCTATCAAACCTACATTTAGAGGTTTTACGGGAAACCGCTGTGGCGCTGCACGGTGAGTTAGCCAGAGTTCACTGAGGGTAGATCAAAAACGGCCGGGTGATTAATAAACCAAACCTTTATTTAACACCACGTACTAACAACTGGCAGTGTTGGTAAGTAAATGCTGTTTCCAAATATAAGCTGTGGTAGAATATTATACAACCAACATCAGTCCAAAAACATTTGTCTCTATCCCACTAGCGTGGCTCATAAACGTTGTTTTCTCCATCAGTTGTGTCGGCCTTTCTTCTCTTTTTTTTCCATTTATTACAAACTTGATGCCATCAAACTGATTCTGTTTCGAATCAATGTTACCAAACTACCTCTAATATACGTGCAGGCCGTGCCTCTCCCAGTACGTTTCTTGCAGATCTATAGAGAGATGATCTGCTTCTTGGAGCAGATTCCTCAAGGCATCAATGGCCGTATCTGTTTCATAGCCGTATACATTTTTCAGAGCCATCATGTTTGAGAATATTTAACACTGCTGAGCAAAGAAATCTGATCTGAGATCCCACCAATGGTTATCATCAGGTAAACATTTGATTCTAATGAAATGTTCATGGAATGCTGATAATGGACTGTCTCTGTGGAGCAGTGGTTAGTGTGTCTGTCTGTTAAGAAAAAAACAGAGCTCAGATGTCATGATTTGTGTAACAAAGTTGCTAATTGTTTTTTTAATAACTATTTGACTTTTAGTGATAAAGTCAGGTTTTGATGGTCAATGAATTTATTAGAGTAAGAGTATTAGTAGAGTATTAAATGAATGAGGATGATAATGCTGGGCAGAAATTACGTGTTCGGCGGAGGTCAGTGCTTTTCTAGTCTTCTGCTGAATGTGAGTTCATGTTTCCACCAGTGGGGGCGCTGCTTCACACTGCACTGTCTATGTTTATGATGCTCTGTGTGTGTGCTGCTTTTATCTAATCTCAGGCATGAACAGCCTTAATGAGAGATGTGGGACTTGATCAGCAGTGCCCCCCCTCGCCCCGCCCTGCCCTCACCGCCCTCACCAGCCGTTAGGTCAGTGCCTGCCAAAAGGGGGGGGCGCCTGCACTCAAAGAGCCAAGCCCTCATGGTTACTGAACCTATAATTAGTTTTGCTCCCCCACGAACGCTGGACATGCTTGCACCGGTGTTGTATGCAAATGATTTCACCAAAACAGAAAGTGAAGATGAGCGTGTGAGCGGAGAGAGGGACCACAAAGCATCTGACGTCGCTGGAATGGAACAGCTCAGCTGGCAAGAGCCCTCACGTGTGGTTTCGCAGCCACAGACATTTTTTTCTGTCTTCTTTTAGCCGATCTGGATTCATTTTAGCCCCCGTTCACAGCACTAATGCCTTGAGTGGTGACATGTTGATAGAAGATCAAACCTACCACAACATTTTAAACATATACAGTCACAGACTGAGGTGGGAGGTAGGGGGGGGGAGCTTTTCTTCCTCCTCTGGAAAAGAATATAAACAATTTTATTATGTAATACATTTTTGTATCTAATTTATTTCAACCAAAATGTGACTTCATGCTTTGGAAACACAGGAAACAACGACGATAACTTCAGTTTCAACCGGACCAAGAGCTTGTTCTGCAGTGATGAAAGTATTTCGACTACAAATTAACATTCTTGTCTTTGTGTGCTAATGGCCTTTTGATTTCAGTGTAAGAAAGCAAAGCATGCAGCCCCATGAAACACCACGGCCCAGCAATTGCGCGTAATCTGCTCTAATATACCCATCTCGTCAACACTTCTCCCAAACTCCCACCACACCAAAATGAGACTTTTCATCACACCATTAACCATGGCTTATCACTTGACCAATATCTGCCACAGCCTTTTACCAAGCTTCAGCCTGTATCATCTGTGGAACATGTCCTTAATTTCATTATTATACAGTAAACATTTTAAAGCCATACAGCCTAATTATGAGAGGATCCCGGAGGGGGATTATGGCTTAATCCTCTTCCTCACATAATGCTTCCGGCCAGTGTCTTTCTCTACATGGGGCATTGGAGGTCACTACTACTACTATTACTTCTACTACTTCTACTACTACTACTACTACTACTAATAATAATAATACGGGTTCAATTTCAGCAAGTGTGCATTTGTTTTTCTTCTTCTTTTTTTTCTTCTTTTCTGTTTATTTTTAAATGGTGCAATGAACAACCTGTAGTTGGCTGAGGTCTCTGCAGGCATTTTCCTCCTGTGTGAAGCTGGTAAGCAGCTCTGATAGCATCAGCAGATAGGATCTCCGTTAATGGAGCCGGCCATT
>CAAKHB010006938.1:87808-104183 GCA_901007665.1 Aeoliscus strigatus
GGCGGAAATAAAGATGTGATCACTATCAGCTGACCAGGGTCACTAGCACATGGAGACTCGGCCTATTTGAACTTGTCCTTGTATTGTTTTCCTACAGGTGATTTGGCGAATAATCGATGCAGTATAAGCATCGAAGCACAACACGATCAGAACTGAAAAACGTGATTCATAGAATATTCAACGATCACACCCGTGTTTCAGCATCAGCAGAAATAATACAATTTGCTATTCTGATTAAATATCTTTTTTCGGGCCTGGTCGAGTTACTCGAATCCCTTGTGCACATATTTGCAGTATTTAGTCTTTGAAACGTCTTTTGCGCCGTGGAAGCAAATGCACTTCCAGCGTGAGCCTGAAATGATTGACCTCCATCCTCCCTGACCTCTGCAGGCCCGGTGGTGCTGAGCAGCCCGGCGCAGCTCGTGGCCCCGGTGCTGGTCGCCCGGGGGACTCTGTCCATCACCGCCACCGAGATCTACTTCGAGGTGGACGAAGATGATCCTGCCTTCAAAAAGGTCGACTCAAAGGTGAGAAAGCTGCCGGGAAATGGATTCCTAGTTTTTGATTTCTTTGTGTGTATTTTTCTTTCTTTCTGTATATCCTCATTATTTTAATCACGATCATGAATATTTAACTGCAACATTTTTTAAAAAAGGAAAGGAAAAAATAAACCCGTTGAAACCGGCACACAAACTGAGATTTCCGTGTTTATGTACCTATTTCAAATTTTTGACCAAAAGTTCAATTCTACCAAAAAGGATTATTGACAGATTTAATAAAACCATAACGGGACACATATATATAACAGCTCGTTTTATTAGCTCTTTAAATTAGATGAAAGACAGAAATTTAAAAAAAAAATCAGATCACAGATGTAATAATCCAGTGTATTTCAAGTGCATTTTTTTAATTAAACTGCAATATATACTATATATATGTTATCATTTTCATTTTTATCATGTAGGCCTAAACACGGTAGGATGTTAAAAAACAAAACTTGTTCGTGTAATTTAAATAATAATTCAAGTAAATTGATGGAATGTTTCAATATAACAGAACGTCGTAGGCCTACCGTCAAAATGTAAACTTTCCAAAAATCAGAAAAATAATAGAACAGAGGGATCAGACTACCACTGATGCAAATATAAATTAATACGTTTTCTAGCAGATTAAAAAAATGAAACAGGTGGATCCTATTTACGTGTCACAGAACAACATTCACAATTTCAGACCACTGGAATCACAATTTATGAATGTATTTACAGCATAAAATGTACAGATGGGAGTGTGTGTTTATTTTCTTCCAAATATTGTCACGGTGCTTTATTTTAAAGCATTTAAGAAAATGTAGGATTTAAGCAACGATCAGAATAGAAACCACGCATTTACTTTTTTCTTTTATGGGCAGATTAGTGGTTGCATATATATATATATATATATATATATATATATATATATATATATATATATATATATATATATATATATATATATATATATATATATATATATATATATATATATATATTCAAATTCCTTCTTAAAAATGGACACCGCCAAAAAAGGTGCAAGTGGGGGAATGACATGTCATAAAAATCCTGGAGCAGGAAAAGGCCAAAATATGTAAAATAACAGCAGAGGACAGTCACATTTCACAATATTGGTTGGCAATATTTTTTCTGTCCGTTTAGGAGCTCGTTAGGCATCTTTTCCACGTTGTTTTAAGACGAGGTGAACTTATATTTTAGTATTCATGTTCTTTTTACCTCAGAGTTTCTCCAAGCTTTTGGGGTTGGTCAGTATTTCTCTCGCCAGTCGCCAAGTCTGTTTGGCTGCGTTCTCCAGAGCAGAGTGAGGTTTTCCTTGGAACAGGTCTAAATTTGGCAGGAAATAGTGCGGACACCTTCTGCACTGCAAACACGAAATGAGCTGCAATAGAATCCCGTTGAGCCGGTCCCCGAGGCAGTTCTCATCCCAGTCCGACTCCCGGGGATGCTTCTCACACTCGTAGGAAACCAAAGTTTTCATGTGGTAGTTGTTCAGAGGTTGTCCCGGCAGCTCCAGGTGACGGTCGCGTAGCGCTTTGAGCACCGACAGGCATTTCTTCCTGCAGCCGCCCAGCAGCAGCCGGTTCTCGGCCTCGGCGAACTGCAGGACCCAGGCGTCGCTCTCCGCCGAGCTCTGCTTGCCGTTCAGCGAGTAGCATTCTTTGGATAAAAGGTTGAATCCCTCCGCTTTGACTTCTGCCACCCGGTTAGGTCCAGGCCAGGGGATGTGCGGCAGAGGCCAGTGCGCAGCGCTCCGTGGCCAGATCCCGGTGCACTTGAACGCCGGCGTGATTTGCACCACGTATCTGTCTCTAATGCGCAACTTCACCTCGCTGGTATCAGCGACCATTTTGACAACATCTCGGTAGCTGCATTTGTCCACCGCCTGAGCCACCAGCGTCTGGAACCGGGAGCGGATCTTGCGCGCAGAGAGGTAACCGGAGGCGGTGATGAATTCAACCCACAGAGACATGCTTCTCTTTCGACCGTCGCTGAGCTTGAGCACGGCGCAGCCCGGCAGAGAGCCGTCATCCACGAAGTTGAACACCCCCATCTGATTCAGATAGAGCACGACCTCAAACTCGGTGGGAGAAATGACCTCCAGTCCCTCGAAACGATTATCCATCTCGCTCAGGGAGCTGATGAAGCGGGGCTCCTGCACCTCGACCTCCTTCAGGACATCCGACACCACCTTGCACACCTCCCGGATGGTCTTGGAGATGGCTGCTTTGCGAGACTGGCATTTCTCGTTGTAGTATTTGTTGAGGTGATACACCAACTTTGCCTGGGCGGCTATCATATTCGGGCAGAGATCCGGGTTGTACACCGGAGTCTCGCAGTAAGCCGACGGATCCAACGCGGCTGTTTGTACGGGAGCCAATTTTAGAGAAGAAAGGAAGCTATTTAAAAAGAAAAAAAATGTCTCTGTATAAGACAACTATGCCGCTAAGATGTGCTCAGAGCACATGCGTAATGGTCATATCACAACATTCACTGCATTTGAAGTGCTGGAGTCCTGGAAATACAAGGAAAAAACAGCAGAATGTGCTGATTAAAAGTCCATTGCAGCCTTCAGAGGAGGAAAAGCCTCTTGCTGTATGTCATGTGCCAGCTGAAAGTCCGCGTAATTGCGCAGAGTGGAATGCGCGCTCCTCTCCTGACGCCGGTGTTGCTGTGTTTTACAACAGCACGCACGCACTCTCTTTATTATAAGGGAGGAGTTGGGAGTCAGATGTCCAATCGGGGTCCGATGCGTCACCGCTTTCCAGTTTATCGACAACAAATCCGTCCTGGGTGTTTATATATACAAGTAAAAGTAAAGGTAGTAGTTGTGTGAAGGAGCGGAAGTCCACCTACGCGTCTGGAGACAGGAACAATACCTCTGCCTCACGGTGCTTTGCCTTGGACTCTATCCTCTGCTCCCTTTTATCGATATCAAAATACCCTATTAAATGATTTCAAAACCATTATGGAGTTTTAGAATCAAGAAATATATTTTGGATAAATCATTTCAATCTTTATTTATTCATTTTTTTGTATCCACTGGACCGGATCTAACAACATCTTCCATTCGAGGCAGATACATTAAAATGAAAAGAGGGTAACGCTGAGAGTTTTTCTTCCCTCCGCAGATTTATCTTATTTGTTTTTAGACAAAAGTGCTTTTGAAGACACAAACTGTAATTTTAACGACATTTATATTCATGATGACGGTGCGTCAGCTCAGTTTGTGAGTTCATTCCTTCGGCTGTGAATCTTTGTTTTCGTACATGCAGATTTAAACTGTACTTCTCTTTCTTTATAGGTCGTTATTTTTTTGTCTGCTATTATTTCTCCAGCGACATGCAATAGTCATTTCAATAACGATGGTGAAACATGACAGTGTGAAAATGATACTAAGCTCTTTATTGTTTTTATGTGTAATGAAAAAATCTCACCGTTGTATAAATAATGGTTCCAGAATTATTATGTAAGAAACAAAATGTTTATGTTAAGAAATGTCAGGGATCAATGCTCATTTAAAAAAAAGCATTCTGTTGATGAAAACAATTATATATTCCAAAAATAATATTTGCAAAGATACATCCTTTTAATGTTGCAAAAACAGGAAAAACGAAATAAAAGCACAACGTTCGAATAATTTCTACTCACACTGTGAACATCCTATTCAGTGTCCATACTGAGATGTTTGGAGGGTTTCATTCAGGGACTCAGTAGCTCCACAACAAACCATTTCCGCCTCTCATCACTGCAGTGAACCTCCATCTCACAACGCGCCGCTGCTTTGAAGACAACTTCAAAAAGAGATAATGCCGCACGGATCAGATCGGGAAGACAAAGGCATTTACACTCATCTGCTCCAGTCAGAACTGCATACGCCCAGACATTATGAGGGCAACCCTCCGCCCGTCAGCTCTGGCTGCACGGATGTGACTGAGCAGGAGGTGGCGTCCTGTAAGAACCCTGATGGATGGGTGACACGCCTGTCACGGACTAGCCATAATTTTACATTGTTACCAGGCAGAAACTACAAATATGGAGGCACATCTTTTCCCCATGAATCACATTTTTCTTTGTATATATTCACATTCAAATAAAAGTAGAATTTATTGTTGTGCTATCTGTGAGAGTGTTGGTGAATATCACCGATATTTTGGAGAGTTTAGTGTGGTGAGAGAATTGTCTGATCATCTTTCCTCTCATCCTCTCCCACTGTCTGTGGCCCAGCAGGCACTTGCCTCTTATTGAAACCAGACGAACCTTCCAGACTCTGTTGCTCCAAAGTCAGATACCTTCGAATCCAGTTGCACGTCTTAGGAGTTTATGCTCCAACCTTTGGCCGTCCATATGCGTGATAGAAGGGTGGGGTTTTCATTGAGATTAACACCTCTTAATCTAAAGCATGTGGCCGCAAAGATCCCACTGTAACCCAAGTTTCTCTGGAAGTCTCGGGACTCTTGTCAGGTCTGTCTGAGGACAATCCAATCCTCTTACCATTTCTATCCCGTCACAACATTGCAGCCATTGTTGCTCCATTAGCCATCCCGCTAGGCTATTGGAGGCCCTCCAGTGATGTATGGTTCCATGTTTGTAGCTCAGGCCTCTTTCTGCCACAGGAAGATGCATGCATGATTGTGTAAATCAATACGATGACTTCTACTTCCCCTAAATTTGCACGAGCATGTGACCCTGTTTTGAAGGCCTCTTTGTTTCCAGCACATGCCTCTACACTCATTCATTTTTCCCCCTCAATTTTTCTCTTTTCCTTTCTCTTAGCGAGACTGATCGTCCTGTTATCATGGCCCGGCACTGGGTCATTGGTGCTTGTCTGAGGGCTAAAATTACCCTTTTATGACATCACTGTGCTTTGATTGTAGAGTATGTGAGTATGTCATTAAAACCACATCGGTTATTTCATATATTTATTTTGTTTTAGGCTCTCAGCTATGCGGGCTAGTCACAACAATAATTCATAAACACGCATACAAGGATGTGTAAAGCTACTAACAATTCCCCATGAGAGAAAATTTTAATAATAGAATCTTGTTTCTAGGGTAAATATTGCAAAAAATGACATGTATTGTTCCAACAAATCTGTCATATATTTCAGACAGTTTGTATATTTCAAACTGTTTGTTTATGTTTATTCATCGTCTTCATACTGTAGACAACTTGTTTGAATCCATGTTATGATGATGCAAATATCCACGGACATAATGCAGTTTGCCTTTTAGCTGCAGTTTAACTGGCACCATAATTATATTGATAACATGTTAACATTTCAATAATCCTATTACACAAGAACAAATAAGCTTATTTGCTTCCCGGTTCATTTTTTGGGGTTATTTCATTCTGGAGTAAAAGACTCAAGCTCTATCCCATACAAAGGGAATTTAGCAGCTAGCTCCCAGCTCATGTGCAGATTAGCCAAAGTGTTCTTAATAGGATGACATATTTCTATATAAATCAGATTAAAAGCAGGGACATGTCAGAGATTTGACATCAGCACTGGCATTCACACTGTGAGAAATAATATAGTTTAATCTCATGGGATGGCTGTCCACGGACACATTTTTTTCATCATTTTAATTGTCATATGATGAAATTGTCATTGGGATTTTTAATAACAGGACATTACTCTTCCCAGGCAATATGGTGTCTCTGTAGGAGGCCGGCTAATTTCTGGTCCCCCTTTGGATTGTGTCCATTCAATTGTTTTATTCTCCACTGTGCATTAGTAACCTCGTTTGGAGAAGTCAGGAAGCTGCAGCTTGTAGCCAGAGGCTCTTTGCTGCTCCACCCAACCAGCTTTCATTACCACCAATCACATCAGCCCCACATCGAGTCACAAAACAGAAAACCTGGATGGAAATTTTGTATTTGAAATCAGAAAGGTGGTGAAAAGTGTAAATGAAGAAACTTAATTGATTGTCTCAGCTTCATTTACCCCCCACCCCCCACCCCCAACACCCCTTTGCAATATGGTACGCCTGTCAGCCTTCGTGATAAATTACATGCATGCATTTGCATGAATTTCGCATGAATACAATTTAGGTTTGTTTGCCAAAATAACGATCCAGAAAATGTCTGCTTTGCTTCTCAAAATGGTAAAAACAAGCTTCCGTCATTTCAGAGAATCTTGTTTCTGCACAGGATGCACTTGACAGTGTGGCGCAGTGAAAGTGCTGTTGTAGTAATTTCCTCTTGTTTTATTAGCAGTTTAGCATTCTGCTCTCTAATACATGACAATTCTAAACATTGTGTGTGTGTGTGGCTCTGGTTGTTTTCAATTAATTCGCATATCGCAGGCGTTGGTTTGTTTGTGTCAGTCTTTCTCTTTCTTCTGGCATGATCATGTTTGGGTTTAGAAGGTACATCAGTGCATTTAATAGGAAAAAAAAACAACTAACTAACTCTAGTGGAGGTCTGTGCTCTCAGAGTGCCTGTTTGTCAACTGGATTACACAAAAACTAGCTGCTCCTGATTAAATCTGTCAAGGCAACTCCAGTTGTTTAAAACAACACTTTGAATGTCCAGACAATAATTTTCCAATGACAGAGATGTAGCTTTCGGCCCTGCAGTTGAGCGGTACACCGCTGTTTCACGTGCTTGTTTGAGGGGTGGAGCAGAGAACTTTTTCATACACTTTCACGGAATGACTGGGGTGGTTTTGTCAAAAAAATCAAATTTTTCGCGGGACAGAAACTTGCATGTGACTTTGAGTGAAAGTAAATATCAAACGGACCTTTCTCAAAAACATGTCATATTTCAAATACTGGTGCAAATATACCCAATGTGAATATAAAGGCAATGGTCTGCATGTGTTGTTTCCTGTTTCCATCACATTGGTAGGTCTTAGGTTATCCTCGAAGATTTGGCCGTTTTCTAAAGAAAAACATGCAGCAAGCTGCTCTTATTTCATGGTATTTGACTTGAGGAAAACTATCTGCCTGGTTTCCTCCTAGTCTGTCATAACAGGCAGCGATTCAACGGGAGATTAATCTTAATGTCTGCAAGATGTCTGCCATCTAACAGTGGGCGCCGTAATCATCTGCCCACTGACCCCATGATGCTCTTCTACAGTTCTCTCTGCCGCCTTTGTGTTATAAGTACCATCAAATCTCAGACTGGCTGATTGCAGAGAGTCCCCACATGTCACGTGATCTAAGAGTATACCGAACCACAAAACAAAGGTAATCAGGGGTGTACTCCTGGTTTGGGACTGTTGGTAATCAAGCGCTGCTGCTGAGGCCTGTGATGAAATTAGGTGATATTGGGTAAATAAGGGATGAAGGGTTCATAATTGCCAGTCCTGGAGATCTGAGGTGCCGGGTGCTGACTGTCAGAGCGGGGCTAATGATGACAAATGTCCCCCTATGCAGATTGCTGCAGCAGCACTGGTGTGCAGCTGAGAAGAGAAGAAGAAAAATGCACAGGGCCTAATAAGAGAAAGCTGGCATGCACATATTTAATGGCCTAAATGGAAACAAACCTTCTTAACTCATCAGCTGCCTTTGAAACTACTGGTGCTTGATGCTGTTTACAGCTACTCGAAAGGAGTTCACTGCACCCAGTGAATGACAGAATGTGATGTACCAAACCTTAGTGAAGATGAATTCACTGATTTACAAAAACTGTAGAATTAGGTGTCAATGATCAATCAGCGCTAATTACATACGGCGCCTTTTTGTAATTTTATTTTTTTTAATTTTTTATTTGTTAGCAGAGGACTATAAATCAGTTTTCACATATTGCCCATGCAAATAAAAGAGCAAACCCAGGGTAGTGCACGGCCAGATTTCCCCAATTTGTTGCATGAATAGCTTTTGAAAGGGGTCCCTCTTTGTACAAAGGGGGTCCCGTCTTTGTTTGGTTTCACCCCATCTGTGTCATCTGGTGGTCTGTGCAAGAGGGTGGTGTCTCGGGGTGCTCCCCAGCGGCGTCGCCAGTTGTTTTATGGACTTGGTGGAGTGGTGCTGGGAGTTCATAAGTTGGCCGGCCCATTGTGTGGCGAAACCAGCTGACACGTGTGAATTGACTCCAGCATATTGACAGATCATTTCCATTAATGAATCGGTGGAGTCCGCCTAGTTTCACTGTGTGATTTATGCCCTCAGATCTCAGGGTTAACCAACGGCCCCCCGAGTGACTCAGCCACAGATTGGTGGATGAGAGATTTTTGAACTTGTTTGTTCTCTGTTGTGTGTGTATTGTATTGTAACTGTTTTATAATCAATCAACAGTTTTTCAAAGACAATCTGTGCGAGAGCATTTGAAGTAAAAAGGCTGGATTCATACATTACCTACATGTTTTATGGGAATGTACTCTCATACAACTATCTTGGGTGAAAGTAACCTCCTGGGCCAGAAATATCCTTATGGAACGGTAGATCCCCAGCAGACTATAAGAAATGGATTGAAACTATGACAGAAATAATGTCATATGATCAGATGCTGGCAAGCGTTAATAGTGAAAGTGTGTGTGTGTGTGTGGGGGGGGGCCTTTGGACTGTTTCTTTACTACAGGCTGTGGGAACAGGACAGTTGAGGAGCTGGTATTACTGTGACTAAATATTGACTATATATGTTAGGTTCTAACTTGGCTGTGTGAATTACTCTGTATTAGCATGTATATGTAGGTACCAGGGATCCCCTGTAACCCCAGCCAACTGAGCTGTCTAAAAATATAAGAAAGTAAATAAAGAAAGCAGATTTAACGCCGTGAATATATGCGTGTTTCATAGAATAACAAACCAACAAGTTATTTCAGTGTTGTTGTGTTTGCTGCCTGCCTTAGTCAAGTGCCTAATACACATGGTGAGGGTGTATGTGGGTTAACACGCCGCACCAGACTGCCTGTGTATCAAAGAACTGTCCGCACATGTTCAAGAGACGTGGGACGGTTCTTCATTTGATATCGAGCTGCTTTTGTTTGTCACCACTGGTGTCTCATCAGCTTGGCCCAGATCCTCCATGGCGACCGTCCAGCTAGTTCACAGCAACAGACACACACTGCTGATAGCGCCGAGGCCGCCGCCTGGCCTGCCACCCCCACCGCTGCTGCCACAAGGAGGGCACATTTGCTCGCCACCATTTTTTGCCGGTGTCACCCTCCCCTCAAGAGCGAGTGGGGGAGGTGGGGGGCTGGTGAAAAGGAGAGGATGGAAAGAGGGAGGCTCACCCTGAGCGGATGCTAGACAAAGATGGCAGCAGAGACATTTTGTCTGCTTTCATTAGTTCTGGTGGTGGTGAGCCGTGCTGGATATTAGCCTGTTACTGGCAAAGCCACACAGTGTGGAGCACAGACGGAGAGTGTGTCACAATCAAATCTAACCCACCTCATTTCCATCTTCTACCATCAAAAACAGGGACATCTGGGGCCGGATGCCAATTGCTTATTTTATACGGTAATTAACAACCCTCAAACCGTGTTATGTGGTAGGTGTGACTCCACCGTGACAAAGTTTAGCTCCTACATTTACATATATTTCCCCGATTAGATGATGCTGGCTTATATGTCATTAAAAAAATGAAGTACATTAACTTTGCAGGGGTTCGCTCATGTGTAATAGTTTAGTTGTGACAGTGTCACATTTGGCTATCCATCCTGTGCTGTCGTTGCCGTTGTCGTCTTTTCTGGTGTGTGTCAGATTAAGTTGGGCTCATACCTTAATTTGAACACACTAGATCCGTGTGTGTGTGAATCCCAGTTTTGCTCATGAAACATTTGCCCATCTACACCGGACATTTGATTGCATATTTTCTACAACCACTGTCAGATTGTTTTGTTTACGCAAATAATCGTGATGAATCCACGACTCCTGGTGAGTGTGTGTGTGAAGATGTATCTGAAAATTGTTTTGTCCTGGTGGGCTTTCATC
Organism: Aeoliscus strigatus; assembly: GCA_901007665.1. Classification (NCBI taxonomy): domain Eukaryota; kingdom Metazoa; phylum Chordata; class Actinopteri; order Syngnathiformes; family Centriscidae; genus Aeoliscus; species Aeoliscus strigatus. The sequence goes on from CAAKHB010006938.1 coordinate 98,238, forward strand.
TGTTGGACTCATTAGAGCCTCGATCTCACCGGGCTCTATTAGAGGAGCACAGACAACAGGCTCCCCATGAAAGAGTCATGATGGACGAAGAAGTGCTGATGTGCAGATTCCTGGCTCCAGGCTTTCACCTGCTCAGGAAACAGCCTCAAGGCGAAAAACAACCAGGCGGCCGCTCTTACCGGTCAATGAAAGATTGAAGAGCTGAGAAGTCTGAGTTGTGTAGCGTGAACGAGGAGCTTAGAATGAATCAAGCAAACGGGAAAAACTTTACTAATTACAAAGTAAATTCTCTGAATCTCTCTCTAAGTCGAGGATCAAAGCAGCCAGCGACCGTGATGGATAAAGTTGTGCCGTTCTACCTTGTTAATTCCAGACAATTTTATCAGAGTGTCAATGCCGTGGTCTTGGCAGGGTTTGGGAGTGCGGCGGCAGGGCGAGAGCATGACGGCTGTTGACACCATCTAACGAAGGGGGGATTAGGAGTTTACAGAGGCAGTAATATGATAGGTCAAAAAGAGTAGGCACTCCTCCACAGCACTTGGCTCCGTAATGAATGATTGACTGGAAAAGGAGAAGCTGCCACTCGCTGGCTGAGTGCTCATCTTGACGCCTGCCGCACCGCTCCACGGCTCCCCTTGATCACGTTTCACTGCTCCCTTCTCATCTAAGGCACCAGTCTGCAGGGAAAAGCTGCTTTTCCCTCTTATTTTTCTTCCTAATTTACACATTTAAGACATTTTGTTTGCTTATTTGCAATTCCTTTTTTTTTTTTTGCCAGCAAGTCTCTCTCTCCTTCTCTATCAGTCCCACTCACATGCCTGATACCAGCCCCCCACCACACACACACACACAAACACACACACACAGTCACTTACAACCTTCCCTTTCTCCTCTGCTTGCCTGCAGGCAATGAACTCATTTCTGCCTCGGTAATTGCGCTGTGTTGTACACCTGTCTGCTATTAATTCTCCCCTGTCTCTCATTCTCTTTCTTAATGAGTTATTATTGTAATTATTGTCATTATGTTATTTTTTGTAATGAGCTTGATTGATGTTATTGTTACGGCACTATTTATTCCCTACAATTAGTATAAATGTATTGAGAACAGCGACGGAGAATCTCAGACTTAATAATGAACGCTGTAACTACTTCCTGGTCCATCAACGCGTCCGCGCTTCAAATTGATGTTATAAATAAAGCAAGTTTATTCTTCATTGAACACGTCATCTGTAACACGACAGCGCTACATAAACACAGTTACATTTAAAAAATCACCTTTTAGTAACTGTTACACTATTTAAATACATCTCTCAATATGTAAACATCAACGTAAGAAGTAAGAATCAAACTGTAAGCATCAACTGTAAACACTATTAGATCACTGAATCAATTGTAGTGCGTTATAAAAAAATTCAACTTTAAATAGTGTCGCAACTCCTTTAAAGTGGAGCCTGTGCTAATGTGTGAATAAACTTAGTGCTAGCTCGTTAGCACATGTTAGCAAAACAAACAACTGTTACACAAATGACCCTTTCAAAGTTAATTACATAAACAAAAAGTTAGGACAGAACAAAAGAAAGCCATTTGCCGTGTGTGCCCTTGACTCTAAACTCATCTGCTCTGTTCTCTCTTCCTTGTGATTTGTGCGCTCTGAACTGTATCTGCCAAGTGGACAACAACATCCAGTTCAAAGGGCGGAGGTTACCAATGAAAAGAAATAAAGTCTAAATATATTTATGGCATCATTTACAAACGCCACAGTTTCCTTTTCCCTCATCAGCTGACCTCAGAGTTCCAGATTGGTGCAGGGTTTGACCGGGGGTTTGGAGAAGAGAGCTGAGCAGCCCGGTCACCGTTGAATGGGTCCCTGCTTGTAGCCGTTTTAAGACCATTACAGCGGTGAAAAGCTGCACAATGGCCAGCGCTGGGCTTTGTTTCAGCCTGTCACTTGCACCCTGTGAAAATCAAACAGTGCCTTTGAAAGAGAAGGTTAAAAAAAGGGAGTTTGCTTATGAAAACTGAAAGTTTTCCGTCACTTGCTTTTTAATGTTATTGTTGAAGAGGCAAACCACTGGAAGGAATGCTTAAGAAAATCTCAGCTGAATGAGCAATTTTTCCCAATCCAATTAAGAGTTTAATAAGGGTCATGCATGGGGACTTCACGCTGCAGGTTGGTTTCTTTTGGATGATGCTGGGAAGTAGGAAGGGGCTACTCTGACGGAAGGCTGGCCTCTTCAATGTGTAGTGAGGGGTCCTGTGCCCCGGTGAGTCATTGAGCCTGTCTTGGGAGCACAGATGATCTCTTGTGTTATTCTGAACGCAAGGTCGGAAGATAATCTGACACCGTGTTTAGATTGGTTTCTCAGGTGGTACCAATTACCTGATCTATGACACACCTCCCGCTCGTGCTCTGCTGCTCTTGTCTCATTTAGTTGACATACTGTCCAGGATTTATTTTGCTGTGAGCATCCTAATTGATTTCGTTTAAGTCCAAATCCTGCGGCGCTTATCTTATCTGGAAAACTTCTTGAGAACTGCAGTGGGTGTGGAAATGCAGAAAAGACCCAGTGAGTCTTTAAAGGGGCCTTAGTTGGTGTCTAATCTCCCAGTCTGCGAGGGAAAACGGGCAGGAAAAGCTGTGGAAGTGGACACGTCCACCCTTTGTTGGTTTGTTCACATGCCTGGGAGCTTTGAGTGTCTGACAGCCGTTTAACTCCACACGACCTGTTTCTCAAGTGCCATCGTTTGAGAGCTCTTCAATCCTGTTAGGAGCCATAATTACAATTCATGCACTCCCCGTGCTGCTTTGAAGAGGGCATTGACAGAGTGGAAATAGGGATGCGGAGAGCCCCGGCGATACAAGCAGCTCATGCCTGAAGACTGCGACCTGCACAGTTGCATGAAGCTGCAGCCTGGAGTCAATAAAACCTGCGTCCATGCAGCATGGAATATTTTATGATAGCACGCCAGCAGACACACGTCATTATTTGAAAACGACGCCGTTGACTTTCTCACGCTCCTAGTGGAAATATACATTTCACATGACACGTTTTATTAAAAGTTCCCGTTCTTTTAAAGTGCGCAAACAACTTGTGAAATGTAGTACGAGTCGAGTGAAGCATATTCAAAGAGAAGGAGAAGAAAGAGGGAGCATAAAGCCTAATAGGTGCTTTAGTAATTTCTGAGTTTTCATAGCTTAATCCGTTCTGAAAAGCTCAGGAGAAGAAAGGCTGCAAATGGCCCTCAGTATTAATTTGATGTGACTTCTGTACAATGAGGGCTGTGGATCCCAGAAGCCCGTTTTCAAGCTTACCTTCTTTCATCATCCACAGCCTTTGGAACTTTTGCCTAAATGTTTCATGAAACCACGGCGGTAAGCCTCTTTGGTATTCTGTCTTTATAACGCCTGGTTTAAGACTATTATTACACCGTGTTCAAGGCAGAAGAGCACATACAAATAGTGAAGCTGCCTCTCCATTGTTGTGAAACCCAAATTGATTTGGTACAATTGGGAGAGACTTTGTATTAAAACACACATATTCTATGGCTCATTTCCCACTCTTTCAATTTGAATTTTTACAAATGCAAATGAGTGTAGGTTTCGCTCCTTTTCATTCCATTTGTGCTCTCTGAGTATACTAATTATATACTATATATTCATTTTAAAGCAGATAAAAGAATGTGGATGTTACTATATATGCTTTATTTATGGATTTTAGCACTATTCACCAATTCACCAGACGAACATGTTTATTTAATGCACATGAAGTCATTTTAAGTGCAAAACATGAAAAAGTAAAAGATGGATCGAGATAAAATTAAGTCAAAATTAAGTTAACCAGCCTCACATGTAATCATTTCTAATCACGCCTGCTGATATTTTGTAAAGAAAAAAGACAAATTTAAATAGATTTTGCTGCTGTTGTTGCCGTCATGCGGCGTCCCCTCGCCGTCTCCCCACCAACCCCTCTGTCTCTGTGAGGTGCACAATCGTGAACTCTGGGACTTTTGCAAGATTCTGTGAGTTTTCATTTTGATTTTCTTTCCTGTCAAGATGAGTCAGGAGAGGGATTTGTTTTTTTATCAAAGAAGCGTGTGATGAGATGCCTCAGGAAAGTGCCGGCTGTATCTCACAGCTTTCAACGCCCTGGCTGCGTTGTAACATTCCCTCCTATTATCCAAATGTGGTTCAGTGTAATTTTGAAGATACACAGTTCCTTTCTACGTATTTGGTTGTTGCTGTTGTTGTTGTTTACGGTGAAAAATGGGCGGAGCATGCCCGTCTCACACTGAGCTGGTCAGTGACCCTGGAGAAAACACTTTGCATTAATATGGTTAAATCCAACGTAATTAGTCAAATTACAGAATCCCAGGCAACTCGTCAGCGGCTGACGGCTTTGGCAATTACACAAGATGGCTTGGATTCCCCCTGGACAACAGTTAGATCTCTAAAGCTTTGCATGACTGCCCTTTTTATGTTTTTACTCATTTGTCTATTGATGTTTTGGCTCCTCCATCTTGCTTCCCTGACAAAAAAAAGGGTGGGGGAAGGGGGGGGCGCTTTTTCAGCTTTTTCCGAGTTGTCTCCCATCGCCTCAGGGTGCTAGCTTGGCTTTCTGCCTGCCTGCTAAGGTGCATCAAAATGATATGGAGATTCATAGCGCGGGCTACAGAAAGTCAGAGTAATTACATCAGCACCACACTCCTCCTACGTGACTTTATGAGCGGGAGTCAGACGCTAACTACTGCCACTAAGAAGCACAGCCACCGTTAAGACACTTCCTCATGCCATAGGATTAGCTTTTTGAAAAGATTTAAACTATATAATTACACGAGGATAAGGTACAAATGATCTAGTGCTCTCAACAGCCAGATTATCATCCCTTGCGAGCCCCGTTGAGCCCGAAGGGGTGAGCCTGCATCACAAAAGGCCTTCATTAGCATACATTTACAAGCCCCTCGTTCGTTGACGCCGATAAGAACCTGTTCCACCTATGCTTTGGCCCTGAATGGCTTGTTGTTGCTCTTGGCAATGACAGATAAGTCAGGGTAATTCCACTTTATGCCTGAAAAAATGATGCTCCAGATGCCGGCTGCATCACGAAGGTGTCACACGTGATAATCCTCAAAGGGCGTCCAGCAGAACGGGGGCCGTGTGTTTTCCAGATGATATACTGCAGATGACAGAAAGAATTATATGAAGGAGGACAAATCTGTAACATATTATTAAGCAATTCCCAGTGAATAACGGGGATAAAAGGATAATGGATGAGAGTGCTGTTATTACCTTGGTGCTGAGGGAAGCGGAAAGCAAAGGTAGAGAGACAAGATTAATTGAGGACGAGTAAGACGCTCATTGCTCATCAGGCCCTCGCATCTAACCGCTTGCTCTTTCCGTCCATCTCCTTCTCTGTCTCTCCGCCCCTCCATCCCTGTCTAGTTCTTTCTTTTCTTCTCCGTCTTGCTCTGAGCCCCTATCACTCCCACGCAGCACAAAAAAAGAAAGATGAGTGGGATCTAAAGCGATCAGCTTGGCATGCTCTGTGGCAGGCAGAGGAAGCTGGTAGCAGGCAGGCCAGGAAGATTTCAGTCATCTTAAGGGTGACAAGTCCCTGAAAAAGGCCCATTAAGAAAAAGCTTAAAAAGACCCGAAACCAAATGACTCCATCGGCTCCCTCAAGCTCCTTAGTGAAGGAATCTGCAAGCTGTTTATCTGGGTGGTGTGTGGTCGTGTGTGTGGTGATGGGGTGGAGGGTGGGTCAGCCGCAATGTTCAGATGTTTATTTTGTACCTTTCTGACACACACACACACACACACACACACACACACAGTGGTGCTGCAAAGATGAAGGTTTTTGGTTTTTTTTTTACATCAAATACCAGCTGGAATCGTGAAATAAGACATATATATGTCATATACTTCTACATCTACAACACATCTAACGT
>CAAKHB010006938.1:104203-135601 GCA_901007665.1 Aeoliscus strigatus
TAGTGAAGGAATCTGCAAGCTGTTTATCTGGGTGGTGTGTGGTCGTGTGTGTGGTGATGGGGTGGAGGGTGGGTCAGCCGCAATGTTCAGATGTTTATTTTGTACCTTTCTGACACACACACACACACACACACACACACACACACACACACACACACACACACACACACACACACACACACACACACACAGTGGTGCTGCAAAGATGAAGGTTTTTGGTTTTTTTTTTACATCAAATACCAGCTGGAATCGTGAAATAAGACATATATATGTCATATACTTCTACATCTACAACACATCTAACGTGAAAAGCAGGTCTGTCTGTTCCCAAACTGTAGGTACAGAAAAAAGCTAAATTATCCAGTGTACTGATGCCATTCACCGACAGTGCTGTGTTTCTGGAAGCTTTTACGTCAACTGAGTTTGAAGTTTTTGCTAGTTCTAAGTAGTAGCAGTATATTTACCAACTAGGAGTAGTAAGAATACACAGTTAGCCTCTCAAAATAGTGTTTGAAATACATCGGTCCAATCACGTCCTGATTTATTCTACAAGCATTTTACACACATGCATGTCTTGGAAAATAAAGATTTTGCTTGATTTTTAAAATTACAATAAACTTAGTGTTTTACTGGGATAAACATGTGAGATCCAGTTATACAACCTAAAGAGAATACACAAAAAAAATAATCCACATGCCAGCTGAACAAGGTGAGAAAATAAATATTTTTTCTCTGGATTCTTTGTACAACAACCACTCTACTTTCTACTCGGCTTTGGAATTTTAACATGCGCAGATTTAAAATGAAAGAAGCTTTTGAGTTTTTAAGAGGAAACTGTGCACGAGAGAACCAGCTCCTCCCACCTGTCCGACCATAGCAGCATAGAAGACAGCGCCACAGGGCTCACTAATGTGCGTGAAATACCATCCTTGACATAAATGTTATTGACAAACTTGGCTGGACATTTGGGGCAGTGAACTGCCAGCACATTTAACATACATATTCATCTCCTTTATCCCACTGGTCTTGCCAGAGCAGCCAAGCTGTGTCATCTTGCCACACTCCAGCTCCCTCCCAAATGTATAGTGACACTGATTATGCAAATCTGTATCTTGTTTTCCCCCAATACCTGCATTAGGAGGCTGCTACTTTATTGAAGTTGAGATACGGGCCAGAGGCAGAGGGTGGATAAGGAATTCAGATTATTCAAACATATGTGTACAGTGCGCGCACACACACACACACACACACACACACACACACACACTGGGAAAATGTTTCACATATAGTTGTTTATTTTTGCACTTCACGGTTCAACAGTTGTGACGCAAAGAAGGATCAGATGGGAAACCAGAATTTATCCTCTGGCAAACGTTATAAATCAACATTAAAAGTAAAAGTGTGGCTTTGTTGTGGTCATATGAGCAAATGTGCTGTCATTATGTGTGACTGCACAGTCTGTGAACACCTGATTCATTTTGCTGAGAGCGGTCCCACAGACAGGTCTTCAAATTACTGTGGAAACAATGTGCTTTCCTTGACCTTCCCTTTGAAACAAGAATAAACAGCATCATTGAACGTTTTTATTATTTTACTTTTATTCTTTTACATTTATATGCAAACACAAACTGAAATGTATCCAATGCTTCTATTCCATCCATTCCATTTTCTGTAGCTGGACCTTAACCGGCCACTCTCCAGTCGCCAAGCCAAGTCTCTACTGAGTCACTGCCTCTTTACTGTCCGCCAGCATGTTTATACTTAAGTTTGATGCACTATTTTCCATCACTATGAGCAGAATGAATTTAAATGCATCCACCTCCTATATTATATTGAAATTGCAAGAAAACATGCATAGATATCTCCAATTTAATTTATAATTAGATATAATTAAATTATATAATTATTTTATCATTTTTAAATATTAGAATCAGTATATGTTATTTATTATGTGATACATCTATGTTGTGTTTCAGAGAGTTGATCTCTGCTCTCCCCGTTACCAGCCTCCTCTTCCTACGCTTCCTCTTGGCTGGCCTGGGGTCAGCCGTTGAGTACAGTTTGTGGAGTGTGTGCTGATCCTCCAAATTGCCATGTGTGAAATCCATCCCACTTGTTCCTGGGGGAACAGTCGCATCACTCAAAATGAAACCGCCTCTTGTATCCTCCCCTTATTCTTCCACCTCACCATTCTCCATGGTCGCCTGGGACCAGGCAGTTGTGGGGCTTTATAGTGGAAGCCTATTAGACAAATCTGAGAAGAATGCAGCAGAGGTGCTCTCATAGCAGCATGTCAGGGCACCCTACAGTCCCACATAAATATATCAGTCATGCTGGCTTGGAGGTCTCTCTGGATTGTATTATTTTCCTATTTTGGTATGAGTGCAGCAGGGGCAGATTTGATTGTTCCTATTGGGAGAAAATCACAGCGCCTCATTCGATTTATTAATAAAATCTATCACGATGTTTCAGCCAGTGTTTGTTTAAACGTGTTCAGACAGCAGATATGATTAGAGTCCTTGTCTGCGCGTGGACTAGCTTACTGGTATTTTAAAGTATGATGAGCTCCATCCGTGAGTCTGCACATTATCCTAGATGAGCTTCAGCCTAAACACTGTTGTCACCTGTGTCTCTCCTCATTGCGTCTGTCAAAATATTTCTACCTGTGATGTTCTGCTGCAGCCTGCCCTCTGTCAGATGGTAGAACGCTGGAGATTGAGGAAAAAGGGAGGCAGAGGACAGAGATGTTAAACTGCATTATGGCTGTTGTGCTGGAGAGTGTCTCCCTGCAGCTGGTGGAGAAGCGCATGCGCCGGTGGCTCCTAATGAGCCTGCGTGGAGCGACCTGTGTGGAAACAAAAGGCTGTGCTTGTCGACCACACCAGACCCCCTTTTCACCCGCCCCCTCGCCGCTCCCCCAGCCCTGAGCGTGACAGACCAAGAGCAGAGCGCCGGTCCGTTCCTGGTGGCATGATTAGATTGGGGCCGAAGCCTCCAGCTGGCAGGCCTGTCTGTGACTGGAGGCGGCCGTCCCCAGTGCTTGTCACTGGCTGACACCTCTGACAGGCAGGGGACAGCTTCAGCAGACAGGTTCATTAAATGGCATTTTTTACAGCTGGGCCTCCAAAAATGAGGGCTGGGCTTTGTCAAATCTCCAAGTCTACAGGGGCCCCCGTGTGTTGGTGTAGACCAAAGCTTTGTTGTTATGACAAATTTTTTGATCTGTGCTGTTTGAAATCAGCTCTTTTTTTCCCTCTCTCCTCTTTAGCCTCTCTTTTGTTGACAGCCGGCCCTTTGGCCTGGGCTTTGTCACAGCGGTGAAATGCTCCCGGGAGCCGCTAGGAAGAAACAGCTACGGCTAAAATATCATATTGACAATCAATTGAGGGCTAACGTCCTACCTCTTCTGATTCTGACAAAACTGTGTGTGGCTTGTGTCTCAGTCACTGCATAGCACAGTCATATTAACCTCTGCCAAGGAGGTTCTGTTTTTGCTGGTATTTGTCTGTTTGTTTGTTTGTTTGTTTGTCACTCAAAAACTTATGATCTGATTTTAATGAAATGTTCAAGAAAAAGCTGATAATGGGACCAGGGCCAGATGATTAAATGTTGGTAGTGTTCTGGAACCATCTGGATCCAGGAATCTGTTGAAGGATTCTTACTCATTGTAGACAGGGACATTTTCAGCATCTGTGTCTAGAACTCCACAATAGCAGCAGTGGACTGTCTCTGTGGACCAGTGTTTAGTGGGTCTGCCTGTTAACACAGAGGTTGGGGGTTTGAACCCTCCCAGGGACAGGTGTGCTATTTGACTATTAGTGACAAAGGCATGGTTTGATGATCAAATGAATGGAGGACAGGAGGAAAATACTGGGTGGAAATCACCATATGGTCCTTGGTGGACGTCTGAGCTCTCTGGTTGCTTTTCTAGTTTTTTTTTTTTTTAAATATAAATATACAGAAATATATCCAAAAAACTGCTGTGAGACGCATTAATTCTATAAACAACAGAATAAATAAATATGTACTGAACAGCGTGACAGATATGCATGCAGATATGCATCCCATGATGCATATCTGCATGATGTACCTTTCAACACTGCACCAAAGACGACTCCTGGAACATCTGGCTGCAGTCGAAGGGGGATAAAAGCAGCTGCTGCTGGCCCTTAGCAGTGCACTCACAGCCATAGCTGTCCTTCCATCTCACCTCCACCCCCCCTGAAGTCAGTGCGCTGCATCCTCTGGGCCGTGCTGTCTCTATGACAACTGTTTGAGTTGGGGGTTGCAGAGGTGTCAAGCAGGAGCATTACTGGGAGGAGAAAACCAGCGGTACTGTGCTGCACATCCAGCGTCTCCACACCTAATCCAATTTTAATTGAGCTCCAGAGATTTTGGATGTGGCTCAGGGGTCGGGTGTGAGCTATTCCAGGGAGAAATTAAGGCAGCCGCGCTCCCGCTGCACTCTTCAAGCCTGTCTCTCTTTTAAATGAGCATTAGCATCAGACCTAACCTTGCTTAACATCTCATTCTGTTTTGCTCTCTCGGCCTTCCCCACCTTCATCACCGTTCACACACACACACACACACACACACACACACACACACTCTCTTTCTCCCTGAACCGTGTGTGATTATAACCTGGGGAGCTGATGAGGCTTCTCCGTGGCTCGTACTGTTGGACAGAATTGTTCGGTGAGAGAGAAATGAGATGGAAAAAGGAGTGTGAGGGGACTATTCTCACCTGTCAGAAGAACTGCCGGCTTCTCCATGTGCAGACTCCATTGACACCCTTTGTCTCCCTTCTCCTGTCTTTTTATTGATTAGTTCTGTGTCACCGACCCTTCACATCATTTTTTGACCCTTTGATTTTACTCTGTTAAGAACGACTGGATAAGTGCGAAACAGAAATCGAGATTGTGCACAGAGCTTCAAACGTGTTATCATGCTTCAAGTGCTTCGTTGTAATTTCAAATATGTGATTTCTGCAGTTTCTTTTCCAATACTCAAGTTGTGATATCTTACAACATGAACTTATTAGTATCCACGTGGGATTTCGAAGCAGGAACTACTCATCTGTTTCTTGGAAACAATAATAACTACGGGAGAACACGGCTGATGTTATTCTAATGTGTCTTGCATTGTCTTTTTCAAGGCCATTTTTATGTGCGACAGCTGTCAACTGTAATTTTTTTTGTATATGAAATAATTTTCTCTGTGCTGACTGTCATTTTCTTAACTAAGAATTTAATGAAATCTGTCTGTTACAGACCTTCTAAACTGCTATTAACACGGATCTAGCATTTCGTTCGTGTCACCAGATTGTAAAGTATAGTATTATATATCGCCTTCATTCTATTTTTTTGTTCAGTCAGTGGACAGATTTGCCGTTGAGAAAAAAGAAGCTGAGACGTTTCTTCTTCCCTCTGTGCCGCTGTAGGTTTTAGTGTACACTGAGGGTTTACATGGGAAGTGGATGTTCAGTGAGATCCGTGCAGTCTTCTCCAGACGCTACCTCCTGCAGAACACAGCCATGGAGGTGTTCATGGCCAACAGAAGTGAGTGAAACCCCAGTTATTGTTCTGAAGTTTTCTGAGCCTTCATCATTCAATAATTGCGTGACATATTTCACTATTCACAGCATCCGTCCTGTTCAACTTCCCCGACCAGGCCACAGTTAAGAAAGTCATCTACAGTCTTCCTCGAGTCGGAGTGGGGACCAGCTACGGACTCCCACAGGATAGGTGGGTCACACTCCCTGAAGGGGATTCCCAGAAAAAACCCCGGACATTTCTGTTTTAATTCCTCGTTTTGTGGGAGCGATTGTGCAGCTCGGCCTACAAGCAGAGTCATTTGGCATCACATTGCTGCAGTCCTTGACGTGCTGAGCCTGACCCTGACTGATCTGACCTGATTCTCTGACAGAAACCTGCAGCCGACCGCTGACCACAGACCAACAGTGTAAACAGACCTGTTTACTCACTGCTACCAAACTAACTGATTTTCTTTAGCTTTGTGTTAATTACCTGGATACAGAGCGAGACTTTCTGATTAGCACTTGGTAAATTAACTGCATAATCAAAGACACCTGATTTGCACCTAGATTTAATTGAACCCACTGGAATCCAGATTGTGCTGCTGTGAATGCTGATGCATTGTGTATGTTTCCTTTTAATCCTTTATGGGACAAAAAACTGTCCACCTGTATACACATACTTCCATCATGTATACAATGTACTGTACTTTTTAATGTGCTTTTCTTTCATATTTTTTAAAGACAACCCTAAACTGGCAACAAAGCATATTTGGTAAATTTGATTTATGACAAAAGAATAAGCACCCCAAGTCAAATATCGATTTGTTTCCTATAAGACAGATGTTTCAAGCTGCTGCTCTTTCCTCCATGTTGTTGCTATCCGAGTAAGATTGCTTTTCTTCCGGTAAATGTAAGTACGGCAAGGCCCTCCTATCCAGTCAGCACCCTTCCAACGCACAGACCTTAAGCGGAATAGAATAAAGTTGATCAAACATGTTTTCCATGTTCACCTCAATTCCGAATTGCTATTTCCATGTAAACTCTAAGGAAAATACTTTAATTCTGAATTATTTCATATAAAATAACTAATTCAGAATTAAAATCCATCACGTACCCGTAGCCATTGTCAGGCAAACCCCGAAAATTCCTGTTTGGTATATGGGACATAAAGTGAGACGGAATACAACTGTGACCAAAGAAAATGAGAGATCCTGACAAAAGGACTTGTAATATCCCCTTATAACTATGGGGTTGAAATTTGAGTATTAGTACTCCACCGAATTGGCCTATAAAGGGTCAGTCGTCAGTATGTTCACGCTAACATTGACGTGCATTTAGTTTGATACAGATCTGCGTGTGTGTTTTTATTTTCTTCATTTTTTTGGAAGAAATATACCTATGTTTTAAAAAGATGTCCATAACTAACCTCAACCCCCTCTAATGCTTTCCAGGCGAATCTCCCTGGCCACCCCTCGGCAGCTATTCAAGTCGTCAAACATGACCCAGCGTTGGCAGAGGAGAGAGATCTCCAACTTTGAGTACCTTATGTTTCTCAACACCATTGCAGGCAAGGCGTCTTACTGCTGTACAATGCTGTGATGTCTAAGTGAGATTCAGTAGCTGAGGATATGGACATAGCCTGTGTTTTCACACTCATCAGTCTAATAGAACGTGACTTGTTTTCTTCCTTATCCGGGCAGACTTTATAAGTCCTGAAATTCCCATCTTTTAATCTATTATCGATGCGAATCTCTTTACGATTACACTCTGATGACTTTAGGTTTCGCAGTCATGATCAATAAGCGTAATGTGTCAGCGACGCTGGAAACACACAGTAAGACTCCTAAGGTTGATTTGCCCTACTTGTTCAAGAATCCGTGCTATCCTCAAGCGCTCCTCAACGCAGTGCTGCTCCACTGTTCCTGGGAGCCTGCTGTTTGAAGCAAGCAGCCGGCACAGCAGAATTTGCCAGATAATTAGTGCCTGGCATTGTGCGAACACACGCGTGTGTGCGAAGTTGAGAGGCTCTGCTGTCGACTCTCTGATCTGAACTGCAACTAACAGGGAAGGAGAGCGCGACTGCGAGCGCTACTTTGCTGTGAAAAGTGTCATCCTGTTTCCCACTGCATATTCATGCATATTTATATTTAGCCCGCGTTTGAGTTCGGTACATTATTGTCAGTTAATTAGGTGTAAGGCAGACAGAAAAACAGAGAGAAAATTCATTAAATCCCTGGTAATGACCTCGGCTGACAGCGGTGTCAGAATACTATGTGGGGCAGCAGACAGGCGGGGGAGAAGTGCTGGGGAGAGGTGCGAACAGGAAGTGGTCTTCTAATTAAACACTATTCCATTGTTATTAACATCCTGCCACCCTTTCTCTATGTGCTCTACTCAGGAGCATCTAACCACACTATTCCTCCACACTCCAGCGCCTTTGAGGCATTAACCTAGATAATTACGCTCTCTCTTGCTTCCATGACCCCAGATTCTCTTCTCAGACATCAGAGATCACGTGTCCAGTTGATTTTTATAAAGCAATCCAACACTACAGATGTGCTGGACTTTGCTAGTTGTCTTATTATTATAACACCCTGAGCTGTTGAGTAGTTACATTTTAAATTATTATTTGAAGAAATTAAAATCACAGTTTCAGTTACATCTGAACTGTGTCTGCAGAACTGCTCGAGTTGATATTATGTTTGTGGTCAGTTTTCTTCATCCTTTTATGTCTTAGAGAAGTCATGAAATGTCCATAGTAACTTTCCCAGCACTTTTACCGTCTGTATTTTTACCTTGATTTATTAAAATCAGCAGCAATAAATCATAAATAACCATCTTTAGCAGACTTGGATTACACCTGGTCGACACCTGACCTACAGATGTATCACGTTGTGCTCTAAAAGAAAACCAGCAGCATAAATTTTGAAGAAAGGTTACATGCTGTTGGATTTTCCCATGAATTTCCTGTGACACGTTTGGCCATCTGAAAACCATATTCCTTCTGCTGGAGCATAATTCACATGTGACCAATCAGTGGATCAGACTTGAAGTGACTCGTTAGGCATGTGGAGACACAAAAGCCCTGAAATGCTCGATGTGTTTCCAATTTCGTCCGTAATACTCAGGTTCTCTGTAAATCTGCAGACTCCTCCGCCACAGACGATGGATATAGTAACTAAGGCCCTGGAAGCTCCCAAAACATTCTTACATAGCAGACAGAGCTCGCCGTTAGTGTACGTTTCCCTGTGAGACAGGAAATGTGTCTCTGAGATCGGAGGCTTGTTGGAATGTTGCATGCTGATCCCCCAAAGTAATTGAAGCCTCAAGTGTACGCTGCCCCACTTTCAACCTCTGCTTCCAACCCGTCATCACTCACAGATTTCTGTCTGCTCCGTGTGTCTAGGGAGGACATACAATGACCTGAACCAGTACCCGATCTTTCCCTGGGTCCTCACCAACTACGATACTGAGGACGTGGACTTGACCTTGCCTGGGAACTTCAGAGATCTCTCAAAGGTATCAAGGCCCATAGGTCATCCACCTACCTCTGACCGAACACAATAGGACAGAATATTTAACGGCACTAAAACATGAGAAGAGTGTAAATTCTGCACTGCAGAAAATTCTACACGTAACAATCTATACGTTTTTGTACACTATACTCACCTATTCTCCAGTTGTATGTTATCATAAGATTTGATAAGCGCTGGTACAAACCACTGGAGATACTCCACTGGATGCTGCACTGCGGCTGCTCACTGTTTGTTGGAGGATAAAGTACGCAGAGGATACATGTGGTTGTATTACCTGTACAATGGCTGCTTCTGCTTGAGTATGAGGAACTACTACAGGAATCACTTACAAACTAGAAAAGCAAGACTTCCGCCAAGCAGCTCATATCATGAAACGTAATACATAATAAACTAAATACAAGTGAACGCAATTCTAATTTTAATTTTAATTTCTAATTTTTATTTATATATATATATATATATATTAATTCATAAGTTGGATTTCCCATGTTAACTTTCCAGATTTTTCCTATCGTGTGTATGAAGTTTCTGAACATTTGGCAAAGAATTGATTGAGATATGATTTGTTTAATAATCTTGTCAATGATAACAGATGGGGATTTTCTATAATACACAGATTTTCACCAAAAATAATCTCTTTGAAGCAGTCAGAAAACAGACATACTGTAAAACCTTCACAATGCTACATTCATAACTTTTTGAGTTATTTTGCTCACAGTCAAAACACCGGCAAAAACATAGACCTCCTTGGTGGAGGTGATAAATGGCCCATCTACATCATAATGTTCGATGAAAGCTTCAGAAAAAAGTTTTATCTTGTTTAAGTACTTTTTTCCACACATGACGCTCTCATTGTGTCATTTTGAGAGAAAAGGCTGTGAAAACACTTCCTGTTTGCCAGCAAATGAGAAACAGACACAGTGAACAGTAACACTGTGGAGCATTTAGCAGCTGAAGAAACAGATATTAACTTCAGGAGTTAAATACTGACATTCTGTTCACCTGGGAATCGACAGAAAATGACATTTGAAAGAGACACGTACGTCCCATCAGCTGTACTTCACCAGATATCCACTGGGAACAGAATATCATAGTTTGTCCCTGTTAGCTTTTATTAGACCGCTGATTCCAATAAACATAATGTTAATCACAAAAACATACTTTAATGTATTATACATATATAATTAGCAATATGATGATGTGCTGTCTAAAACCAGTTCTATAATATATCCAACAGTTGACCGTGGTCATTGTGAATACTCTTTTCTGACTGGCTGGCAGCTGTGTATTAAAACCATTTAATGTCCATGTAGTTTGGTTCCAGGTTAACTTTTCTAAAACCCATCCACGATAAGACAGGAGCTGCACAGCTGTCAGCGGTAACAACAACTGGACATTTGACGACAAAAACAAGAACTTGACGCGAGTTAGGGCTTGTATAACACATGAAAACCTGAATAAATGATTAATTTCCGTTTCTTTGGCAAATGAACATGGTATAAGGGGATAATCAACACGTAGTTGTCTGGTAAATGGTTTGAAGGCACTTTGTGGTTCGTGTCGGGTGGGTCTGGCCTTAAAACTGTTACACACACACACACACACACACACACACACACACACACACACACACACAAATACCCGTTGATTAGCTCTTTGGTGTTGCCACTACAACACCACAGTGCATCAACTGTTTCATTTAGCGATTCCTGCAAGTGGCATTTAGTTTGAGTTTCACTTTGTTCAAGGTGGATGAACCGATGACACCGGGTCACATAACAGCAACATTGCAGTAAACCCTCTGAATGTGACATGTCTAAAATGCATCGAGTTGTGCAGAGCTCTGCTAACGCTGACAAATCAAAAGAGCGCAGACACTGTGACACTAATGCCCTGCAACCCTGAGAGATAAGGCTCTGTTTTCTCTGTCTTTGACAGAAGGGGAAAAGGCAGCAGATCACTCCACCACAAACTGTGGCCTGGTTTACTGGTTTTCCACCCCCTTCACTCTCTCTCTCTCTCTCTCTCTCTCTCTCTCTCATTGCAGCTCACTGACCTGAAAACAGTCACATTCCTGTCTGAGCTCTCTCTTTCACTCACTTTATCGCTCCCTCAAATCACAGACGTTCAGACTGAACACGTCACTCTGCCGTCTCAACATTTCACATTGGTTATTCGAATAACTGACATCTGATGTTGTGGGAAAGAAGGAGAGAATCTGAAACAACAACAACATAAAAAAATGGAGGAAACGATCCCAGAAGCACGAGCTTGAAAGATGATGATCACTTCTCTGGTCAAACAGCCGCCTTCGTAACATTTGTCCACTTTTTGCGGTTTTGTGTGTGTGTGTGTGTGTGTTTTTGCCAGAGGCGGTGGTCAGGGCTGAGCCATGTGCAGCCCTCCTGCCCTGGGGAGACAGTTATGTATTGTAATGTATTCCAGTGACATCCTCCCATGCTGTTTACAGGGCCGAGCTGCCTTCATTAGCATGAGTTCACAGTCCGTGTCTCCTGACAGTTGTCCTTGGAACCCCAGGGCTCTCAACTCCAAAAGTTCACCGCTAGTGTAGCAGGAAGGTGGAGAGACCTACACGCGTCTTCGTGCTGCTCGGTCTGTGCTTTTTGTTCGGTTACGCATAAGAGCCACACAGTCACTAGAGACGTGTCTGATAGAATTCAGTCATTCATCTTTTCTGCTGGAGCCGATCCCAGCTGTCAACGGGTGAACGTCAGGGTACACCCTGGACGGGTCACCAGCTCATCAGGGCCACAGGAAGGACAGATATTCACACTCACATTCACACCTACTTGTAATTTAGAGTGACCAATTAACCTCAGCATGGTTCCTGAGGTGGGAGGAAGCCGGAGTACCTGGAAAGAACCCACGCATACACCGGGAGAGCAAGCAAACTCCACGAAGAAAATGGAGGAAGCTAATCAGGGATCTTCTTGCTATCAGGAGACAGTGCTAACCACCCGCCCACCGTGTTGCCTCTGATAGATAATAATATAGATAATATCGTACTAGATAGATAGACAGATACTTATTTGATCTCACAAGAGAAATTAACATACTATGGATCTACTACTACTACTGCTGCTGCTATACTACTACTACTACTACTACTACTATGCATCTGTCTGAGTTGTGACCGTGAGCTGATATGGTTGAGTAAGGCAAAATACCTTACATTTGACGGATGTATTCAGCAGTAGGTTCTTTAAAAAAAAAAATCTGATTACACATCTCATGATCAGAACTTGTCAACTTTGTATGGAAGAAGCTAAAACATACTTCAGTGTGTGCAAAATTAGTTAACGGTTCCGTCATCTGCCCCCGTGCCCTCCATCGTGTGTGTGTGTGTATCTATTTAATCTTCACATGCTGTAGATAATTTTGCAGTATTAGAAAGATTCGTTCCTCCTTTTCCTCATTATCTATTATTTGGATTTGTGCTTCTTATGGCTTGTAGATTTAAAAAGAAAATTAAGTTTCTGAATAGATATTGTCCTGATTGACGTGCAGTTTAAACACCAGATGATGCTCAACGTGTAAATGCAGCTGCGTTATAGGCTGCAACTCAAGCACAATTAATACGCCTCAACTATTTTCAAATGTTCCCACGATGCCTTTGCACCGACGTTTTCTTTCCCACACATTGCAGCCATTTCAGAGACCTGTTTGTCAATTTCAGGTGACTGCCACTTGACGGACAGCTTTAGTTTAACCGCTGGAGCTCTGCGCTGATGTGCCAAGTAATTTCCTGCCAAAGCGACTGCACGCACCTACAATTACGTGCTAGTTGGCCATTCAGTCAGTTGTGAACAGGGAAACTGAACAGTGCCTTGCGCTGCCTCGGGCCACATTTCTACATATTTGGATGTCAGATACGTTCATGCAGCAAAGTGTTTCATTAGATTGTAATGATTATTTCTTGATGGAGTGACAAGCAGATGAGAGCTGTGGGGAAGTTAATCTTCCTCATAGCTGTTAAGTGATGTGACGGAAATCCATATAATTGCATAAGAAAGGTGAAAGAGGCAGATGTCCTTGAACTTTGTGTTTGTTCATCCACTAACTGAAGGGTGCTAAATCCCGTTGTATGTATGAGTTTATTTGAGTGTTTCGACTCATTTATTCCAAAATCAAAATGGCTTTTTGGTTTTTATCATATGCAACATACACAATGAACAAAATAAATGAAAACAAACAGAAACAAGGACCATCACAATCATTAATCGGGAGCAGCACAAAGACATTTTAGACATTTGGTCACATGCAACACACTCACACTAGTGCAATCAAAAATACCAGCAGGCACCATAGCAACATATAATTTAACTATGGTTGGTTTACATTGGTTTATATTGTTTTTTTTAAACAAGCATTCTTCATGTTGTGTACTAATTGGAATCTCACAACAACAACAACAACAATAATGATAATAATAATAATAATACCATTACATTGTAATATTATTCAATTCATAACTCATAATAATAGCAACAAAAATAATGATATACATATATAATTAATTATCTAATACAATAAAAAACTAAAAATAAAAAGAGTCATAGAATGCTGACGTACTTCACTTTGCTGTCAAACAGCCCTTGCAAGCATGTTATGAGATGAAGCATCCTTTCCTCCATCCCTCCCAGAGCTTATGCTCCAGCAGTCAGGTAAGGCTGATGATCTTCATGAGACGAGGGAGTAACATAGAGAGAACTTGGCATCTGTAAAGACTCCCCCACCCTCTCTACACTTTTCCCTCCATTATGCAGCTTTCGTCATCCTTGCTTCCCCTCCAGAATGCTGTTTGGGAGCACATCTGCTTTATTTTGAGTTGAAGCCACTTGATTGCATTAGACCAGCGCTGCATGCAGCTCTGCTTTTGACAAGGCGAGCAAAAATGGCTGGGATGTCTTCTGACAGAGCACCATAGCAACGTACTGTAAT
This sequence comes from Aeoliscus strigatus, assembly GCA_901007665.1. NCBI lineage: Eukaryota > Metazoa > Chordata > Actinopteri > Syngnathiformes > Centriscidae > Aeoliscus > Aeoliscus strigatus. Next base: position 118,238 of record CAAKHB010006938.1, read on the forward strand.
CTAATTTCTTTTGAAATATAAAATGCAATATGTGCCTCTTTGGGAGGTAGCTTAAATGCTACCAAAGAGATGGAGGCACTCACTGCACAATCACTCACCAACAGCCGCTGTCATTTCCTGCATCCTTGGAGCGCAGCAACAGAACTAATCGTGATGTGATTTGAAGGAAGTTTGATCATGCTCCGTTTCGTTGCGCTGATGTATTTCACTGGGTCAGGTGTTATCCCAGGAATGAATCCAGATCGGAGGAAGTTGGTCTGATGTTTGTGATCAGTGTGATATGCAGTGGCAGGAAAAGGGAGCGGGTGATTATTGTTCTGCAAGCAGAGGTAAGCAGAGGCTGAACCGGCTTTATCAGCAGATAGTGAGTATGACAGGACTGGAGATGCTCTCAGGTGTGAGCGCTATCTTATCACAAATGCCTTTTTATTTCTCAATAAGAAACAAATCCATCACACAGTCTTCTTTTATGTGTTGCTCTGCGTTGGTAATCAAAATAAAACACTATACATTTATATACATTTATTCCTGGAGGTGTAATTTCAGCAGAATATTAAATTTGACAAGTCTAAGAAAGATGATAATGGGCTTAGACTTCCTACGACCAGTGCAGCCCAAATCCAGACTGCGGAGATGTGCCTGAAAGTGGAAGAACTCCTTTACTTCATGCTTAAACTTTCCCGGGTCAAACAGTGCGTGAGAAACATTGTGCCGAACCGTCCGTGTTCCTGTAGCGAACACACTGTGGAAGTCTCACCGAGTTTCCATCTTTTCAAGGCCACCAGTGGTCACTTCATCGCTATTTCACATGGTTTCCATTTATTGGTGAGCGTTAGTCATTTCTGTCCTTTCATGCTCAACCAAAAATGTCAGAACAAATGTTTCGCAATGCACAAGGAGAAAACACACAACTTTGTTATTGCTGAGATAAACTGCAGCGAGGACTCTGTTGTCGAGTATGAGTCTGCAGACTAACACTTAAGATTATGCTCGAATTCTTATTCACAGACTTTTAACCAATTCAGTGTCCCAGGATAAGAAATGGATAAACCATATGCAGCACAACCAATAGACACCTGTCTGAAATACACAAACAAACCACACTCATGGTTAATTGTGCATTATATTATACATTAAATATAATCGGCCATTAGTAGCCATTAGTAGTGTTTGCTTTCACATAGGGTGCAACAGTTTTTTTTCCGGTTTAGAAATGAAATTAGAAATTTAGAATGAAGTGGGTGCCTCCTTCAGTAAGAAATGAATTCATTTGAATTGAGCGTTTGTCAAAAACATGTTTACCTACCAACTGAAACTGGCTCATTACTTTGGTCACGTGCACACCGACAAGGGACAATTTTTTTCATCATTTACATCAAAAGGAGAAGAAATGTTTACTTTTCAGTCAAACTACCACTGAATCCAAACCCTCTGCTGCCTGGTTTCATTGCAAGTTACTCCCATGGTGAAGTGTCACAAAAAGGTCGAGAGTTTGGTGGCAGTATTTTTGTTGTCGTTATTTGTACTTAACACGTAAGACTAAAAAATGTAGTTTTAGCTCGTAATATCCCTTTAAGCAGAGGCACATGTTTCACATCACAATCCTTTGCCAATAACAATACAAATTAGTATGTTTTCCATCGTCCTCTGGTACCACGATATGATGAAATTGGGCAAATTAATCATTTAAAAACACTGTAAATCAAAATCTGGTTGAGTTTTGCTTCTAATACTTGTAACCTTAAATGTTATTTTTATCCTCTTGGACCTTCATTACTGTTACCTGCAGCTGTCTTTCCCTCGTGCTTCACTCACTCACATCTCTTACCTGGACGTTTTTATGCGGCTCAAACGTGCATTAGTTACACTCGCGGCGGCTTTTACAGAGTGTGAGACGTCTTGTGGCTTGCACCGCAATCCAGCTGGGCCGAGACGTCACATGCGAGGCTATTATCACCCCATAAATCTACGCAGATCTCAATAAACTTCTCTTTCAGTCTATTCAATTGTGCTAACGTTGATGTGAGCTGCCATTAAATTTTAAGGAGGATGTGGCCCCATTTGATTCTGACTTAGAGCCTCAGGCATGTGTTTGTGCCACACACGGATGTGGCCGCTGTCTTCAGAATGACCGAGGGACTCTCGGTGCTACTGAGACTGATTATAAAATGTCTCAAGATGAAACAGTATCAGTGCAGTTTCAAAAATCAGAACTTTGAAGTGTCTTCCTTCTCAGACCATTCTGAGCTGAGAGCTTCTATTTTATTTCCTCTGACCTCTGTGCAGCAGCGTCCAGGTAAAAAAGCTGCCATTGATTAGATTTCTAGTGCCCCTCCCCCACTCTGACTGATTCAGTCACACTGAGTGTATTAATATTGACTGCCAATGTGCCTCCGAGGCTTTTTCTATTGGCTGGGGTGATTGAAAAGGCAGAGAATGAAATTTATTCACCACTAAACATATGCTTAATGGGAGTAATGAAATGAAACAAGGACCTAAGGGCAAAAAATGGTGTCGGAAGGATATTAAGGTTTTCGCCAAGGCCACATTTACATAATGAACCACACTGTCTAACATTTTGTTTAAATGGGATAATATTTTTTTTGTATATTGTATATATAAATACATATAATTATGCAGATTTTCTTTCAAGGGAGAGATTTTTTGACCTTTAAAACTTAACTTCACGTGATCCACATCATTAGCAGGATAGTTTTTGTCTCCATGATTTGCTTGATTCACATAATTCTAATCCCACTGACAAGTTTAATGCTCTTTATTTACATTGTAGTATATTGTTGAGCTCCTCCAATGTGCAAAGAAGCACATAGGGTCTCTGAGCACAGATGGGAGTAGCAAGGGTGAGTAAAGTGTTTGGCTCTGTGGGTGCGTTGGGTGTAAATCGGGTCAGCCAGGGTTAATCCTCATGGATTACCAACAACATTTACCAGGAGACACTCACATCTCCTCCCTCCGTCCTCAGCACAGCCATTCTGTTCACACTGCCACCATAAACCTGTAAATTTTGGACAGAAGACAGCGCAACAGGAACTTTTTTAAGACTCTGGAGAATAATGGGGTTTGACAGACAAATCCCAGAGTAAAGCTTCTTGTCCAGCCTGAACTCTGCCCCAGTCTCTGTGCTGCTCCTGCACATTGTAGCCTAATGGGGAACCGCCAGGGCCTTGACAAACTGATTTCTCTCAGGAATGGACAACACTATGAGTCATTCTTACCTTTGCATTCTAAAGAAAATAGCAGTGTATTTCACAGCGCGGCCTCTTAAACAAAGTTCACACAGAGTTTGAACCACCGTCACCCGTTATAATATCAGAGTATTGGCAGAAAGTCTTTGCGGCAGCAGGCAAATGATCTGTCTGGCTGAAGCTTTAGATAAACTGATATGGTGTGAATCACAGTGCCGCAGCACGAGAGTGATACTAACTATAAGCTAGAACAACAAGATACAAGAAGGAAAGAGCCTCATAATTAGTGTTTGTATTTGTGCACACTAATAATTATTTTTACCTTAAACCTGTCATGGCTGTTCAGTCGTTTTCGTTTTCTTTTTTATTTCTATCGATGATAATCTGTGTTATTTTACTTTTTTTTTCGTTTACAGAGTTTGTTCAGTTTATTTAAAGTTTGTAAAAGGTAACTGAAATAAAACAAATATGAACTGACAGTGAATGAATGTTTGACATAGTTCCTTGACATAAATATTTGACCAGGACGCTGCAGCAGAATAAAGTATGTGCAGTGACATTATGAAGCATTGGACAGTTCCTGGCAGAGGAAACGGTTTTGGATAGGTAGATGTTTGGCAGCGTTCCCTTCACAGATGGTTGAACTGTGCCCGTCTCTGCAGACCGTGTGCTCGCTCTTCACTCTGTGTCCAGTATTTGCTCCAACTTGATGGTTTTATCAGCCCTTGTAATGTGAAACAGCTGTGCTGCATTTTTTTTTTATAAGAAAATGTTTTCACTTTGCATCAGAGTTTTAAAGATTGGATAATGGGAATGTCTGCGGTTTATGGGACAATTCAAACCTAGAAGTTTTAGGTCAGAAACTCTGGAAGACATTTCAAATGTGGGAAGTGGTGATGTGTTTAAGAATCCAAACAAAAACAGATTTGGAAAAATTTGCAAAATCCACTGAAAATATGTAAATGCTAACAAAGGCTTCGATAATGTTCACATCTTGTATTCTTCTTTTCCAGCCTGTTGGTGCTCTGAATCCAAAGCGTGCTGCGTTCTACTCTGAACGCTATGACACATGGGAAGATGATCAGACACCACCTTGTCACTACAACACTCACTACTCCACAGCTGCCTCCACCCTCCACTGGCTCATCCGAACAGTGAGTCAAAACCCGCACGCGTTATTTCACTGCGCTCGAAATCCCGGGATTAGTCGAGCATCTGAATGGGAATGGAGTCAAACCCACATCCTCAGCTCCATTTCTGCATCTGCATTAGCTGATTGTCACTTGTCAGACTTGATAATGCTGTTACTTTGAGGTCTGTCGGCTCCCGCGCAGGAAACGGCTCGACATCTCAATTTGATTGGGCCCGTGTTCGACCAATGGCACTCAGAAAACACATTTCACAGGCCAGTAAACCAGCATATATGAACTAAATAAAGAGTGGCTGGGTAATGATTTACAGAGGCCGCTGTGACAGGTTTATGTGTTTCAGGAAAACCTAGTGAGCGCTGGAGACATGTCTATCAAGGTTACTCAGCACTGTCCTCATTTACTCTGGAGGAGAAGGAGGACGGACAAGCGCTCTTTTGCCCTGCTCCTGGACAAACCGGCACATTCTCCATGAGTTGGTGGAAGTTGAAGTCTGCATAACAATTTGAAAAAGCTTTATGCAGTACTGCACTTTTCCCCCTCCCATCATTAGTAGAAAGTGGCTGATGAAGTGAGGGAGCTCCCTTGACAGGAGCTGGATTGGCCTCTGTGGGCCTGCTCCCACAATCCCTTTCTTCCTCTGCTGAGTGATCTGTCCGCTCCAAGCGGCAGTGGTCGCCATCTCTGGCTGAAACACCCGAATTTGAGCCAATTATGATTATGGCTCACAGTACTCAGGAAGAGCGCTAATTAACTCCCCCTCAGGCTCGGACACGACGAACGACTGACTGGTCCACGCAGAGATCTCATCATCTGTCGGGAACGAGAATAATTGCGCCGAATATGTTGAATATGTTACAAAACTCCAATCAACATGTATGCTGTGGGGCTGAGAACATCAAAAAAGACTCAGTTTCAGTGAATATTTCTATTTGTTTCTCTTTAGGAGCCGTTCACCACGTTCTTCCTCAGTGCCAATAGTAACAAGTTTGACCACCCGGACCGAACCTTTTCAGGCATCGCCCGCTCCTGGAGGAGCTGTCAGAGGGACACCTCCGATGTGAAGGTGACAATCATAACAAAGACACTGTTACACAATAATGCTTGATCTTTCTAGTTACTGTATAAACTGGGCTAGAGGGTGTGGATACACTCGATCTCGCAATAATGAAAAATGTTTCTCATTGTAGGACACATGGACCAGTGAAACTGTAGCTACTCAGTATATTTATAATGTCTCACCCACTGCGCTCTGTGACTGTACACCAACGCAAAAACACATCCTATTAATTATAAATGCTCAAACAACAAAGAAGCCCAGCATACTCTGAGCTCTTAACAATGCTTTATCTCCTGTAGAAAAACACTCATCTCAGAGGTACGCTGGTCTCATATCTCTGCATGTGAGCACTTGAGTTTAAACAAAGGCTGAGTCTGAGAGAGACAAAGCCCCCCCCTCTGCAAACCCTCAGAGCAGTCACTGAAAACGCTGAACCCTGCTGATTTGCCTCCATTTTGCCCACTGCATAGCACGCAGCAGGAATACGCACTGACCTCAAAGTGTCATATATTTCCAGCACACCCTGTATTGGGTAGTGCTGCCCCAGGCAATTAATAAAGCATTAATGACAAAAGCTATTTAAAATGTAGTCTTTTATGTACAGACAGCGGTTTTACTTGCCAGGATCTGGACGAGAGCAAATGTGAGGCAGAAAGCGGCAAGCAAGTGAATAGTCAAACGCCACCCTGTTAACAAATACAGCCTGCTTTCAACTGCTTGTACTTGTACGTCTGCATGAATTTGTTTTTACACACAAGAGACAGTTATGGATCTATTAGGAGAGACACTGCACTGTGGAGGACCTCGCTGGATTAATAGTATTTCATAATGTACTAGAAGAAAGAAATGTTATGCAAGAGGTGAGCTCATGGTGCACTGGGGTTAACTAGAGGCAATGGCCCTTTATTTACCACATTTACCTATTAAAGTAGATTTGTACTTTCAAAATTGTACTACTTGTAGTTTTTAGCTTTCTTTATTTTATATCCGTAGCTTTCTATTCATGAATGAAGCGTGTTTCCTGCTTAATGATAATTTGAAGACTATATGTCTAACCACAGTTTACATTATATTTACATTCATAGTTTACTCTACTGCACAGTTTGTATTTCTACTTTTTGTTTCTATATTGTGCACCATTCCATATCATTATCATCGGATTAAATGCAAAACTGCATTTCATTGTCTAAGTACCTGCACGATGTGCAGTGACCAAATCGAATCTAAAATCAAGCTGGCAGACAGACAAGCACCGTTTACTGCCACTGTGTAGCCACGGAGACGGAGCGTCCGGGGTTAAGGTCAGCTACGGCCCAGTAAACCAAGCAGGCCATCAGGCTTCTGATTAAAAGGCAGCTTGTTTTTACCAGGGTCTTTCCTTCATTAACCCCAGCCACCTCCGGCAGTAATGACGACAAGACCGAGGGATGTCGAACCCCTGATGGGGATGACCTCCTAAAAGAGCAAGTCAAATGGAAACAACCCTGCACCAAGCAGAACCTCACCTCCTCAACCGCCACATCATTAATGTAGATCCATACTTCCTATTTATTTCTGTGTGCACACCGTTAAGCTGGCACAACCCAAAAGACCTTTATTAGTGGCAGTGGGCACACACACACACACACACACACACACACACACACATCACACACACCAGCACACTGCCAGCATGCCGTCTGAAGGAATCCAGCAGCACTCCGCTGGTGACAGATGCTGACGAACATGTCATTAAGGTGACACAGTGTAAAGCAATGGAGGCTTGTGTGATTGACTTGTTAGCCCATTACGATGCTGTTGCAGAATTAATGGCTGCCATGGGAGTGTGGCTTGAAAACGGAGCTGGCAGCTTTAACGGCTTGGTGGTGAGTTACAGCGGGAAGTTTACAAAGAAAAGGAGAAGAGAAAGTGGGGGGCACAGGCCAAATCGGCTACTTTCCTCCTCGTGCGCAGAGGGTGAAATGTGACCAACAGCAGAGCAGCCGTGTTTCTGGCCTGGACCATGTCACAGTAACTCACTCTCTCAAACCCACGTGGACTAAAGGCTCTGCACATTAATGTACCCCACAGGCAACATAAAACTCCACAGAACCCCTGAATCCGACAAACCGCACGTTCATAAAACACGCCTGATACAAAGAGGTCAAACGTCCTCGGTAATCTCTGATGAAGAGGCAGAGAGCATCATTTAACTTGTCTTGTGTAGATGTTTTCTAATGAGGCCAGAGACAGAAGATCTACATTCCTGGTGTGCATACGCCTCATTGTGTTCAGTCACTCATCATTTCGTAGAACTAGAAGCAAGAGGAAAGAGGATTGGGCTGTGGGTTTTGCAATAGCCCCGAAAATGTACATTAATCACATTTTCTCATCAGTGGGGGAGGTTTTTTTATTCCTTTAATGATTGTCGAAAGAAATCCGTCAAACAGCTCATTATATTTCACAACAGCTTTACAAAACGTGAAACCTTCATGATTTTATTGTGTCATTTTTAAGTGTAGTATCTGACACTATCACCCAATTCTTCATCATTTCTGTCATGACTTTCAGATCCATTGCATATTTTTACATGAGCAGTCCATCCAGTTAGATAAAATACGACTTAGATATTGACTATAATTGTCGTCACACACACATAACACAGAAACATGGGAAACTGCATCATTGCAGCGCCACTCGGTGAGTTAATATCTGTGCTATTTTTTTGTTCTTGGGAATTTTCCGCAGCACAAACACAAGCTTCACGTCACAGTTTAGCAATGCATGACTGTCAGATAAGTATGTTGGCATCGATAAAAAGAATTGATAAGATCAGAAGTGCGTGATTGCAATGGATTGGACCATTTGGAACTGGTTCTCCCTTTGGACCCTGTCTCATTAGTGACGTCCCTTTGGGTTACGTTCAGCGATTAGATCAGATTTCAGTATCAGAATTAGCTGCCAAAGGCTTTGGACAGAATTTCACATAAAATCTAGAGATAACATTCACAATTATTATATGATAGATTTATATAATAATAATAATAATAATAATAATAATAATAATAATGATTAGTCAAAGTAAACCAAGATTTAAAAAAATGGAAAATAGTTAATAATAATAGTTTTTGCTGTATAGTGTGAAATAAATGGAAGTCAGTGGTTGTGTGGAAGAAGATAATTAAAACGGTACATTTAAAATTGTCCAGTATTGACTGTACATTATGTGTATGGTGTATGATGTTCTTCAACAAGGCAGAGATTGGTATTCAATACATAGTGAATAGATATTTGTTCTGTTCCTCAGTGTACAGAATGGTAGCAGGCGTTCCTAAGAGTCCCTTCTTCATCACGCTGACTTCTCCTGCCCTGAGAGGTCCTGACCCCATCAGAGTCCTCTGAGACCAGGAAACAACCCCACCACAGTTCCTGTTTCGTTTAACACGCTTAACACCTCCGTCTGCAAGAACTGGACGAGAACCCCTCGTCACATTTTCTCCGCCTGCGGTTTATTTTGCTTGTGTTACTGTTACTAACTACTGTTACTGTTACTGTTACTCTCACGTCATCTCAGTGGGATACAGGCATTTGTCCTCTATTTTATCGCGGCGTCCTCACTTACATTACTTGTTGGTCCTGGCTGAATTTGAATTTGGCCGATTATGTGGTAAACAATAACCATATAAAACATCTGTCTTTCTTTGAAATGCAGGAGCTGGTTCCTGAGTTCTACTACCTGCCGGAGATGTTCGTCAACAGTAATGGCTACCATCTGGGTAAAAGGGAGGATGGGGCAATGGTTTGTGACGTGGATTTGCCAGCCTGGGCCAAAACACCTGAAGACTTTGTGAGGATAAACAGGATGGTAAGATGTTGGCTGCATTAGCCCACGTAATAATTCTCCTCTCAATCGATCCAACTTTTCATAGGATAAACTGCAACACAAACTGCTTAAACAAAAAAATCCACCCAGCCCACAATTCAAGAATAATTGAAATCAAGGACTCGAGGAAACTCGAGGCAAGATTTGAGGGGAATGAAATGAAAGGAGAAGATGAATAAAATAAAGCAAAATAAAGGACAACTGAAAAAAATAATACGCCCTCCATCAGAACTTGATCGTGATAAGAAATATGTTCTGCTTCTTTCTTAAAGCCAGGAAATCCATTCCCATGTATTTGTGTTTCCTTGTTTGATACACCCACTGTACCCCTGACCTCACTGACATCCCTGAAAGACTGAGGGCACGTTCGCCCGGTAGTGTTTCCCTATGTGAGGCCGGGGTCTCGTCACTTTTGGCAGCGTACAGGGCCCTTTCTGTCTGCACATGTCTGTACGTGCACATTTCATACCGACGGCCGATCAACATGTGGCCCACCGCTCCCAGTGGGTTTCTGGAGAACAGAGTCAGAAATCCTGATGTGACCTGCAGCTTGGCGCCAGAACATATCTGTTCTCTGTTACCTGAAGTCACCAGAGACATTTGCAGCTTTCTAGCCAGCGAACCTAAAGAAAAAGAACGCACAGATCACACATTGATACATGATGAATGGCCGGATCACGTCTAGGCACCAGACTTCCTTTGTCTACCACCGCTCAACGTGTTTTAATAATCTGTAAGTAAAGTTGAACCATTCCAAAGTGTTAGGAGTGTTAGTGACAAAATCATGTGAATTTGATACTTACAGAGAATACCAACATTTAGATTGTGTTGAAATCTGACTGCTTAAAAAAAAAACACCAGAACATTTCAGGTCTGTGATCGTAACTATGGTAACAGCATGGCAATGATGACCACTGTATTCATTTTCCTTAATAAATAATTCTGTACATGAAGCAAAGGGAACAGAATATAATTTTTATTTTTCTGAATTCTATATCTCTAAAAAAATGATCTATTGAAAATGGTCTACTGAGGACTGAGTTTCCCCCAGAAGCCAGAGCTTCTTCCAAAGTGAGCCACACAGATTCATGCACGTTTTGTATCCTAAGGTGACAGTGGTTTTGGACCAGCGGTAGATGAAGGTAGCAGGAACACACCTGACCTTTTCAGCTGCAGTGACAGAGCTGCTGGTCTTATGGAGGTGACCTTTCTCCGTGCTCTGCCCGAGCTCTGTGGCATTGGTGGTGGTGGTGGTGGGAGTTATTTCTAGCATCCCCACAATCCCGTGGCTGGATGCTTGTTTTCATGCCGGTGAAGAATGTACATAATATACGTCGCTGCATTCTCATCCCAGTTTATCGACACCCACTAAAATCCGCCTCCATTTTGTTGTCTGCCTTTTGTTCTGTTCTGTTCCTCGCAAGCTCTCTATCTCATTTTTAACCATGAATCTCTCCCTGCCCCCCCCTTCTCTCGCTCTCTCACTCGCTCCCTCTCTCTCTCTCTCCATTCTCCTTCCCTCCATCTCTCTTCCTCCCACCTCCCATCTTTGCATGTGCCACTTTCAATTGCAGTGATATGCCCTGTGGCAAACTCTGCCTCTGTGTGCTCGAGCAGGCTTTGTTGGTAATGGCTGTTATTCCTGATGCAAGGGGAGGAGTGTAAATTCCTCTAGCGAAGCCTTGCACACCGGCAGGCATGGGAATTATATTGTGCTATGGGATGCAACAATACTTTAAGTCCCTACCGTATATGGCCTCCATAGATCATCGATACCAGTTACATCTTCTGTGGCTCATACACAAACACACTCGCAGCAGTTTATCAACGTCGCTTGTGCAGATTGTTCCGCAGTAAATTGGATCCCCTGTTATTATTAGTGTGTTTTAAGTGGACATAGAAATAGGATATGTTCGGAAGCCTCCTGCTGCCCCCTCGGATAAATTCAAAACGATCAGTGATCACAGAATTCCAAGATACGTATCTTATGGACATTTGTGGGGAAATACTTGTCATTGTTTTACTGTGTGCTAGTTTCCCTTCTCTGTGGAGCAAGTTTGTAGATGATGCCGATGGTTTAATGTCCTGACACACCATCTGTGCTTCGTCTCTGCCGTGTGTGTGTGTGTGTAAAAGGAGAATATGTGTTGAGTCTTTTAATCCGTGTACTGATGATTTTCCTCTCACCTCTAATCGCCCTGCGCTCCTCTGACAGGCCCTGGAAAGCGAGTTTGTATCATGTCAGCTGCATCAGTGGATCGACCTTATTTTCGGATACAAGCAGCGAGGCCCAGAGGCGGTGCGCGCCCTCAACGTCTTTCACCACCTGACTTACGATGGCTCCGTCAACCTGGACAGCATCACCGACCCTTCACTCAGAGAGGTGAGGGCACACACAAGCACACATTGCTATGGTGAATGACAACCCCAGCTCATCCCCCAAGCCCCTTTCCTGCGTACTTCGGCACAACTTCCTGTTTCTATTTGTCCTGGCATGCGCAGCAGCTCTGGGAACATTCGTATCATGCATCTGTCAATCAAATATTGCGTCACTGTGGGAGAGCTGAGCAAAGCTGATGACTCATCAAGCTTGTTTTGTGATTACCTGACTAAATAATTAGCAGCCTTTCAGGGGGAATCTGTCAACATCTGTCATTCACAAATGTTAACATTCCTCTCTGGTATGTATGGTGTATGTTACTGGCCTTAATCAGGTCAATGAATCTCACCGAGTTCTGCGATCAATCAGTGGAGGTCAGTCAGTCAATAGATGAAGGAGTGAATCCCGTTGTTCTCAGCTAATTAACTGAATATCTATGAGCTCAACCGCGCTACTTGAGAATAGCTTAATTGCGTGGAGGGGAAAGGGGAGCAGAGCTTGTAGCAGCTGGTAGGCATTGTGGTACTTTCCAGGGTGAGCTCGTCTCTCTCTGTGATATCCACCATCTGCTGTCTGCAAAACAAGTCATTTATATCCTGTCACATCCACAAGCGCCTTTATTTATCAAGTGACCATTATGCAGATTGCCTGCAGAAGATTTGGTTGTTCGAAAAATTATTATGAAGCATTTTTTTTCAATCATTTTAGAGAGAATTGAGTCCCTTTTTTTAAACTTTGGCTTGTCGCTGTTATTTCCAGCTAACAGTACTAGTAGTTTGTTGCACATTAAGGACGCCTGCTACTCAAACTGCCTAATTGCACCTCGCCCGTGCATTTGCCATTCTGACAGATGAATGTATTTGTGTTGAGGGGGAAGAAGTGGCTGAGCTAATTGTAACCGATGTAATGTTGATATGATGAGCACTAATTAAGACAAGACGTCAAGCTTCCCGTCTGTTCTTCTTGATGGATTCTATATTTTTCTGTAACAAAGTGTGACGTCATACAAACCTACAACCTCCAAGCCAGCTTTTTGGTTATTTTGAGTAAACTGCTGGTTACTTCCTTGCAAGTCCACGTATGGTGATTTCACGCCATCAATATTTAGAAGAGGGGGAGAGGGGAGTCTGGGCGTCCCTTCTCATGCTGCTGGCCCCGTGACCCGGCCCTGGATAAAGCGAAAGAAAATGGAATGATGGAATATTTAGAATATGTATAATATATTGAAAAAATATATCAGTATCACATATCACATATTCATTATCACATAATTAATATTGTCACGGTACAATTATTATACATGTTTTTTTGTGATGGAACTTCATATAACCTGAATAATACTAGAAATAAATTGTATTAATAGAAGTAGGAGTAGGACGAGAAAAGTTCATTGGACTTCTTCCTACTCCTTCTTCTATTCTACTTCTACTATATTACTTATATTATTGTTGTACTATGCTACTGGTTTAGTTTTTATTTTTTGGTGCTTTTTTCTTCTTCTTCTTCTTTTAGCATGTTCAATAAAACGAATCAATCAGTCAGTTTCCCTTAGTTTAATGTAGAAGAACAGTGATTTCCTACAAGAGTTTAAAAGAGTCCTCAAACAGGTGAGTGTGCGTGATGATGCCTGGCTGAGTCAGAGGTGAAGCGTGGGAAGATGCCCAATCAATGTCTCGCTGAAATGTGACAATTGACTCCCGGGTATTGATTCATTTTTGAGATTGACAGGTGAAACATGCATGTTGAACATTAGTCACAACAATTAAGGTGTTTGGAAATGTCAAAAAATTAGAGGTTATGAGAGATCATTTCCGGCTGTGTGTGAGCTGGGAAGGATGACACCTTCTGACACGCCGCCGGGCCTCTGGTTGAGGGCACGGTGACAGCTCAACTGGGCACACTGCCGGAACAGCAGTCCTTTGCTGCGACGCTTCTCCTGACAGCCCTCTCTTATGGAAAAACATGACAGCAACCCCTTGATTCAAACCCGGAGGTGTCACTCAGAAGTAAACAGACAAATTATTCATCAGTGGGACTCTATTCCTCCTCAGCCCCTCCCGCCACTTCCGAATATTTATTGCAGTGATGTTGGCTGAAGGACTTCTAAGCAGCTGACATATGTTAAATTGACTTCACCTTTACATTCGTATGATGTCGAGACGCATGTTTTTTGATGCTTGACCTTCATGATAAGACCCCTTATGGGTATCATATATTATTATATAGGATTCAGCATGTCTGTGATGAAACCGCATTAAAGGCAATCAGCTAATGTCGGACACATTGTCGGAGACACTCCTGCTCCTACTTACATTTGTACACGTCAGCTCCTCAGCTGTCAGTTGAAAAACACCCTCAGGGTGATTCTTTGTGCTTAAGGATTTAGTCTAGATTAGTTTATCTTAAACACGATTTCTTTGGCATGCAAAGAATCAGCGGTGGTGGGAAGTGAGTCATCAAACAAATGTTTTTGCCAGCATTTATCTCTTTATATCTGTTGGCAAAATAACTCAGCGTTATGAACAGATTTTAATGAAATGTTCAGTAAAAGGTGATAATGGACCAGGACCAGATGATTAAATGTTTGTAGTGTTCTGGAACCATCTGGATCCAGGAATCTGTTGAAGGATTCTTACTCATTGTAGATAGGGACATTTTCAGCATGTGTGTCTAGAACTCCACAATAGCAGCAGTGGACTGTCTCTGTGATTAGAGTAGATCAAATGAATGGAGGACGATAATACTGGGTGGAAATCACAATATGGGTGGAAATGAGCTGATTGGAGTAGGTCTAAGCTCTCTGAGTGCTTTTCTATTTTCTGTGTGCTATCCTCGGTGTATTAATCTGTTCCAGTAATCTGTTTATACAGTGTAAAACCCTTAAGCTCATAATGAAAGCAGTTTGCTGCTGGTAATCATACTGTGTTTGTCTGAAGGTAAAAGGTGGCCTTACTTCATATTTGTCGTTGCCACTGCTGCGTCTCAGGTGTAATGACACAGCATGATCCCACGCTTCTTAGCGGGTCAGCACGCGGCCATGTCTGCATTCTGTCTGACAGAGCTGTGGTGTTGCTGCATTGCATGAGTGCACTGGAGGATACTGCTTTGGGAAAGTCTGTGTGTGTGTGTGTGTGTGTGTGTGTGTGTGTGTGAGTGTGTCAGTCACCAGTTTGGGAACCAGACAACCAGTGCTTTCAAAAGTTACTTTGGAAATATCATTGGTTCCAATTACACGTTAGTATTGAAACTATTTCAATCCATTATATCCTTCAGTACATCAATTAACATCATTATTCATTCACGTACAAAATCATGCAAAAAACTGACCCCAGAAACAATATTACTAAATTTATCATCATGAATATTTCCATAAGTAACTGTAACCGACTTCCACTTCTGTTTATTTGTTAGTTAAGTCCCCTTCCGCAGACAGTGAGGCGCAGACACTCACCTCTAAATCCGTTGTGCACAAAGTCAGACAGACACAGTGTGTTATGATGGATGTTTGGTGCTCAGCCATGCAAGACAGTTGATGCTGGGAAGGGAGATCATCCAGATGGCTTCAGTAATAAGTGTCACTTATCAGCAAAAAACGCAGAGCCTGAAGTGACTTAAATTAATGAACTGCCCGTTTAGAGCTCTCAATCTCCGTCGAAGATAGAGATACGTTTGTGACACACCTCACAGAGGATTAGTGCTGAAGCACCTGAGAGATGTGTGTTTTGATCATCTAGTGAAGGAGCATGTTCTTCACTTAACCTTCAACGACCCCTCCCCCCCACAGGTTTACCGGCAACAGAATCATCATGAGAAATATGTTGATGTTTTCCACATGGTCTTTTTTTTTATCTCGGTTTCAGATTTCTTTATGTGAATAGTCATTGTGACCTTCACCCTCCAACTTCACCTTCAACAGTTATAATGTCCGTTACTCATTACTGAACAGACCTCGTTGTAAAGAAACACTTAATGGTTGCCAAATGTGTTCACCAGCTCACATGCAACTTTCACTGCAGTGCGACAGAGCTCACCCGTGTGGACAGTGCCGTGCGAGATAGGATGTGACCACGGGGTGTTTGGGGGTGGGGTGGGGGGCTGTTTTGCTTGCAGGTGGCCTGTCCTAATCCAGTATCACCTCCAGACTTCCTGCGCCACGTCTCCCACTGTGGCATGTGCTACCCAATGGGACTTTCTGATAGTAAATGGTGTGTACAGGCGAAGGAAAATGAGGACTAGTCACCCAGGCAGTCAGAAGGGGCGAGGGGCTGAGCGATGTATGTTCCATTGTGCACGGTGGCAGTGACGGACGTCTACACGCTCCCCTCTGATGGTGGAAGTGGAGCCAGTCACATCAATCATTCCCACTGAGGAGTGCCCCACTTGTAGGGAGGCTCAGCTGATCAGGCTGCTTGGTTATACTCTCTCACTGCTGGCATTTTTTTTTTTGTTTTATACAGTTCTAACGAGAAAATCACTCAGAGAGTGCAGACCTCCACCAGTCAGCTCATTTCCACCCAGTATTATCATCCTCCATTCATTTGATCTCCTCTAATAAATTCATTGATCATTAAAACATGCCTTTGACTATAATAACTATAGTCAAATATTTATTAAAAAAAATCATTAGCAACCTTGTTCCACAAATCTTGAACTCTGAGCTCTATTTTTTCTTCATTTCAATAATAAAAAAAACACAGACCCACTAGCCACTGGTCCACAGAGACAGTCCACTGCTGCTGTTGTGGAGTTCTAAACACAGATGTTGAAAATGTCCCTATCTACAATGATTCAACAGATTCCTGGATCCAGATGGTTCCAGAACACTACCAACATTTAATCATCTGGACCTGGTCCCATTATCAGCATTTACTGAACATTTCATTAAAATCTGTTCAGAACTTTTTGAGTTATTTTGCGAACAGACAAACAAACAAACAAATACAAAAACATATCCTCCTTGGAGTGGATACGTATAGTATGGTAATATAGTATGGTAGGAAGAGAGGGGGCCATGGGACCGTTTCTTTTCTGCTGGAAAACAGCATGAGCATGAGTCGAGGAGATGGTATAGCTGTGACTCAACATACACTATCTATGTTAGGTTCTATTTTGAGTATGTGAATTATAGGCATTTATTTCTGTGGGTGGCAGACACCATGGATCCACAGTAAATAACCCCATCTGACTGAGCTGTCTGAATGTGTCAAATGAAAAAGTAATAAAAACTTGAATACTGTAAAAAATCAAAATTTAATTTATAGTATTTCCTCTGGCAGCTCAAGGTGTGCTGTTTGTCTTCCCAATCCAAAGTCTCATCCCCTCATTAATCATCCTCATCAAGGTACCTTCACCCAAATCTCCCCCATGCACCTTCTTACCCTCCTCACGTGTGTGTGCATGCACGTGCTTTCCCTTTGTTTCAAGCACAATAACATCTAAAAGCAGGCCGGCTGCTGCAGTCCTAGCTGGATGTCACTCCAGGTTAACATTTGTGCAGTGGGGGCCCCTGCGCCTGGAAATGGGAATGGTTAACCGAAGCATGTTAATAGGAAAAGGCTTGTCTCTTCCATACTAACACTTGGATGACTCTGCAGGCTTAGAGGGGGAGGGCGAGCACCCAGGCGGATTGGGAGTGCACCCCTTCTCCCTTTACCCCCCCCCCCCCCCCCCCCCCCCCCCCCCCCCCCCCCCCGCTGTGTGTGTGTGTG
>CAAKHB010006939.1:9329-35606 GCA_901007665.1 Aeoliscus strigatus
GGGGGTGGGGGGGGGGGGGGGGGGGGGGGGGGGGGGGGGGGGGGGACTACAAGGTTATAATCTCTGCTGCCCAGATGGACGGCGTGATGGAGAGCTGGGTACACCGGTTAGCCACGGCCCTGAGGACCCATCTGATGGACGCCAACATCGTCATCACTGATTGGCTACCGCTCGCTCATCAGCTCTACCCCGTGGCGGTGCAGAGCACACGCACCGTTGGAAAGGACATAGCTCACCTGCTGCACACACTGAAGGTAGAGACGTTCTCCATCATCCTGGTCCTGATGACGGGGTTGGACCATGCGTCTGCGCCGGTGCTCCTTTCCCAGAGCAGGTTTACTTAAAAAAAAACGGCTCATTCCAGGTTTGCTGATGAGCGGAATTTCAACATGTGAAATTTGCCTTGTTTCAGTATTAAACAAACTGTTTCTAAAGTTTACTACAAACTGCAGAATTCAGTCAGTTCAGGATGAAAGCGTGCTTGTTCATGTTCACTTGGATTCTGTCAGGAACACTACCAGTACCCGGCTGCAAAGGCTCATTTGATCGGGTACAGTCTGGGCGCTCACATCTCGGGGTTTGCTGGGAGTTATCTGAACGGTCCGGACAAGATCGGAAGAATCACCGGTGAGTCGCTCGACTGTTTCCAACCGAGACCTCTGGGACCTGGTCGAAACAAATGAACTCCGTGGTGTCTCTGCCAAGGTCTGGATCCCGCTGGGCCCTTGTTCGAAGGCATGTCTCCCACGGACAGGCTGTCTCCTGACGACGCCGCGTTCGTGGACGCCATCCACACGTTCACCCATGAGCGCATGGGTTTCAGCGTGGGCATCAACCAGCCGGTGGCACATTATGACTTTTATCCCAACGGAGGAGACTTCCAGCCAGGATGTCACCTGCACGACGTCTTTGACCACATAAGCGAGTACGGGATCCACGGTACGACGAACACAGGGCGTCGATACACGTTATAGAAGAAGATATGGTACATATAGATGGATACTAGATGTATAATCCTCTTCAGTCAGTGGGGTACTGAGGTGTAGTACTTTGTTGGAGTACTGTGCTGACACAGGTACACGGGGATCCGTCAACATGAGAGCTGACAAGCGTCTGGAAAACGATCTGCTGAGATGCAAATGGAACGTTGTTGTACGTGAATGAAAACGCCCGTGTCTCCTTCAGGTTTCGAGCAGACGGTGAAATGTGCTCACGAGCGCTCTGTCCATCTGTTCATCGACTCCCTGCTGAACGAGGACCGGCAGAGCACGGCCTACAGGTGCAGCGACGCCAGCGCCTTCGACAGAGGCGTCTGCCTGGACTGTCGGAAGAAACGCTGCAACACACTCGGCTACAACATCCAGCAGGTTCCCACCAGAAGAAGCAAGAGCCTCTACCTGAAGACACGTCCCCGGATGCCCTACAAACGTACAGCATCCTTGGGCAGGACACAGCCGTCACATCCCATGGCCACGCAGCCCCTAAGTCCCATGATGAACTTAACTAAGTTCATTATCTTGTGCGCATGAGATAATCATTTGTTCCCACAGATAATGAACTGATTGTGACATCTTTTTTCTGTTGGACGATCTTCTCTGCATTTTGTAAACATCCGTCCCCGTTTCTGCATCGTCCCTGAACGTCGAACTGGATTTGGATCAGACCACACGTCCCCGTTATGTCCACTGGTCGTCAGCAGCCGACAGGTCGTAAACAAGTTGAAAACTTGTCCTGCTGGAAACCAGTATGTATGCTGGAAGAAGGAAACGGCACCAGACACTAACAATTTGGACTTTGTGGACTCACCTGGAGCCCACCGGTCACACCCGGTCACACCCGGTCACACCCGGTCACACCCGGTCCTCAGGGACCTCCTGTCCTGCATGTTTCAGACGTCACCTGCTCCGACGCACCTGACTGATCGATCTCACCTGATCAGTCTCTGTGACGAACGAGCTCTTGGTTCGAATCAGTGTGTCGGAGCAGGTGACAGGAGGTCAGAGGTCGACCAGGACCAGAACAGGGTCAGTCAGTCCCCGACACCGTCTTCATTATACTATTATAAGACCTCGATCAAGATCAGTAACACCTCTTTGACTCCAGATAAAAAAATTATCTTGTGGGCACAAGATTTAAAAAAAAACAAAACAAAAAACACTTCATGGGACTTTGTGGCTCCAGAGAAAATCATCACATCATCACCTTTTTTAACATAACGGCCCTGGTCGTTTTTTTTACCAACGTCAGCTTGTCAAGGTGATTTGGTTCCGTTGTGTGTGTGTGTGTGTTTCCCATTTGTCTCCGTTCCCCTCTCTGCAGTTTACCATCACCAGTTCAGGATCCAGCTGGTGAACCAGGTGGAGAGCAGCACCAAACTCTCTCTCACCATCTCCCTCACTGGAACAGAGGACGAAAGCGGCGAGCTGCCCATCTCCTTGTGAGTCCCACCTCCCACCAGGTTTTCATCTCATCACATCTCCTTCGCTCAGGCAGCTGCCGCCTCACCTGCAGAGAGGAAGGCAGCCGCTGGGACCCAATGGGGAAGAAGGAGCGCTTGTTGTTCCCACGCGTCACACGGATGTTGTAGGCACAGGCCGTCACGTCAGAGCCAAGGCAGGTTTACTTGTGTTACGGCAACGGGGGACAGAGAGAAGACACACGTGAAATAATTCACTAGTCGCAAAATAATACAGTGACGTTTGACATTAAACAGCAGAACCCCCCCCCCCCAAAAAAAGACTGATTTAGTTAGACTAGAAAATGGAAATAAAAAATTAGAAGAGCAGTATAAAAGGCTGGAATAGACGGACAGTTATACTTTGTTTTATCTCCTAAGAGAAATTCAAAATAAGGAACGTTAGAGTTCAGATTTAAACAATCTTTGGGTTTGAAGGAGCCGACAGGAACTAACAGATGTGCAGGCGTTTGTTCCAGATAGTCGGTGGACGTGTCTCTGAGGTCACAGCGGTCCGCTTGAGAATGGAGGCTCCTCTCCTGCGCGACAAAGGTTTTGCTGTAACGTTCCGTGTGTCTGTGTGTCTGTGTGTGAAACCTTCACCAGCCCTGAGCAGACGTCGGGGAATAAGACCCACACCTTCCTGATCACCCTGGACAGAGATCTCGGCGAGCTGATGTTGCTCACAGTCCGCTGGGACGGACCGGCCCTGTGGAAACACATTTGGAGGTGGATGCAGACCGCCGTCCGTTGGGGCGGCAGAGAGAACAAGCCGCTGCTGACTGTTGGGAAGGTCAGCGTGAAGGCCGGAGAGACGCAGCAGAGGTGCGGCTCCTTTTCACAAACGCTCTGAAATCACCGGGTTAGACTGACAGACAGGGTCAGTGGCAGTCATCTGAACAGGGTTTGATCCACAGTCCAGTTTTACACCGTGAAAAACAATGGACTTTACACGTGAGCACGAGTTGAACGCCACACAGGAGCAGAAGTAGAATGTTCCAGATCCATCTACAAGGAACACACAGCATTTGTTCATATAGATACTGAGAATGAGGAACGTTCGTACTGGGTCGTCCTCTCACTCATACACAGTTTCCCTTCTGCCATTCGACCTCATTTAAACACGTGAGCTCACTGGGTCCCATTCATCCATGACTGTAGACTTTTAACGCCACCTAGTGGCACTTTGAGTACTCTGACATCACCAGTGGTCCCATTTAAAATGTAACCGCAGTGGAACTATTTCAAAGACTTCAAAGTTATTTGTTGTTACATTTGTTGAACGCATCTTTCAGCTGTTTCAAACGTTTTCATGCGTCAGTGTTTGAACTTCCAGCAGCATCAATGCTGTCTTCACATCATTAGCAACCATCCACACGCTCAAATGCGATCACACACAGAAACTGGTCATTGCACAAATATTTCACATGGTACTAAAACTGAATTGTTCAGTTTCATGTCATGTCATTGTATCATTACGTTGCAAACGTTGCTTCTGTTCTGTTCTAGGACGTCGTTCTGTGCCATGACAAACGATGGACAGCAGGTGGAAGTGTCACAGGACAAAGTGTTTGTACGCTGTGAGGAAAACACACACACGCTGCAGCACAGGAAGAACCGAGTGAGGTCCACAGCTGGAGGAAAGGAGTTCAGCAGTTTGTCAGATGATGTTTAACTTTTCTACAGCCGATCTTATTTTGTCGTCAGAACTGAGTAGCGAGAAAAATCATTTACATGTTTGAGCACACAGAAATGTAGTGATGCACAGTTCAAAGAGGAACTACACCGAGTACAGCATGAGATGTTCAGTGGAGTTTGATGATTCTTTTCATCAACAGTACGATCAATTCAAAACAGTAATAAATATTCATGTCTCTCCTATGTGGTTGTGTGTTGTTCCGACACGCTGGAGAACCACCGTCCGTTCAAGCTGACGGCAGCGTGACTTTTAAAACCCGTCTCCACGGAGATGACTGACGCCTGATATCACCCCTCCTATTTGATCCCACTGATCAAGACATGGTTTTTATAACACCACAGAAAGACATCTGTGTCTCAGTGATGGGTGAAACTCACAGAGCAGAGGAGGAGTGTGTGTGTGTGTGTGTGTGTGTGTGTGTGTGGGAGGGGGGTCGAAAATCTCATGATCTCCTGTTTCCTCCACAGGAAAGAGGCACAACATCAGCTGTCGATAAACGGTAAAGGTTCAGTCAGCTTCATCAATTCTGCTTTATTAATGCATTTCAAGTAGTTTGAAAGAGAAATAATAGTTTTGCAAAAAAAAACAAAACAACATTTACAAACTGGAACTGGAAGAGAGAAAGAAACACCTAAAAACATTGAAGAACATAAGACATGAAAGTCAGACAGCAGTTTTGAATCTCACTTCAGTGCAGATTTATAGCAGAGACATTTTCCCAGAGAAAACACCCAGCGTTACTCACAGCAATACACACACACACACACACACACTTTAAACATTTACCAGAGTGAAGCACACACCAAAGAGAGAACCCTAACTCAAAGTACCAAACACAACCAGCAGCAGACCATTAAAGTCTGAGGACAGATTCCACAAACCGGTAAAAGGCATTTCTCAGTGAGGTTAGTTCACGGTTGAGCTGCATAGAATCTCTCTCCTTGCACAGAAAACAGGCGCAGGGCTGCACTTGGCAAAGGAACGAGAAGAGTAACCAGTCCGTCTCCGTACGATCATTTAAAAAAAACAAAAACAAAAAAATCACAATCGCATTTTGATGAAGGAGGTTGAGACTGGAGGTTGTGTCTAATACGCACTGAGTACAGCAGTGATATAGTAGGAAGCACTTACACTCATTACACAGTCAAACTGTCAGACTGATCAAACCAGAGGTAGACGAACAGCCTTTCCTCGATATCAGACGTCTATTTACCAATTCAGATTAGGAGGGAGAGGAAGGGAGGAAGGACAGACAAGTGGCTGTGCTAACATGCAGTTAGCAGAGCAGCTCCCCCTCCACGTGTACCACAAATACGAATCGCAAGTGAAATTAAATAAGCACGTCACCTTAAAAACTGGTCACATCTGGTTGGATTCTGGGTCAAAAGAAAATCAAAGCAACAAATGGTTTACGCAGAATCTCAAGTGTCACACCATCACGGGTCAGAGACAACTGTGAAACCATGTGACAAGAGCTGTACATGTCAGGCCCCTCATGGCCCCACCTCCTCCACTACATTCTGTCCACAGACCTGACCTCCAACATCCACTGCACAAAAACCAACCAGGAGGGACGTCACCCCCCGTGTTTCCCACCGCACTTGTTTCTGTTGTAGTGTTAATCCTGAGAGTAATAAAACCATCATCATACAGCAAATAAATCCAGAACAACAAAAAACAGCTGCTGTACAATCACTCGCTTCGACGGCAATTTATCTAAAAAGAGATTGGCTAAACAATTCCTCCAACACAAAGTCTTGGGTTTGATTGGCAGTCCTGTGATGAGTGACGGCAGCATCACGAGGAGGAAGAAACCAGACAGGAGAGAGCAGCGCTCTCAAACAGGAAATCTGCTCTTTTCTCTTCTGCACCGGTAAAAAAAATATTAAAGCACTCGAAGAAAATAAGCATTAAGACCAGACGGTGGATTTGGTTTCCCTGCCGTCGCCTCTTGAAAAGTTTCCTATAAAAGCTGTGTAGATGGCTGCTGAAGTGGCTCACGGAGCAGAGGAGCTGAGTTGAGCCCCGGACCCTTCAGCTTTTGTCCTGTGAGGTCATTTCAGCCCTTTGAATTTTGCATCATGTGTTAAGAAGTTACTCTTTGGAGTTAAGTGCTCCCACTGAAGGCACTGGAAGGAACCGAGGCAGAGAGCGATGGGGCGTCTCAGCGTCTCATCTGCCCCATCTGATAGTTCTCTCTGTGCTGCCGCTGGCCCCGCTGGCCCTGAGGCTGCCTGCTGGCGTGCTGCTGCCTCTTCCGCTTCAGCGTCCCTACAAGACAACGACATCAAATGCATTTATACCATGTCCACATCACTGTACGCGTGTCTGATTGAATTCCTTTATCTTATTCCAACAATTCACACTTGTTATTCCTTTTTATTTTACTTCATCATGTCCTTTGGCAACTTTTATTATTATATATTCCATTCAGTTGTGTTTCTAAAATCCATCATGATATGAATTCCAACTGCCCCACTGGACATTAGAGTTCCAGCACGACTCGACTTGTCTCGACTCTTCGGTTTCCATCAGGGATAGAACCTGGTACGTGCTGCTCTTTGGTTCAAATGACGGCCTGTTATTGGTCACACAGAGAGGGGGGGTGTCCCAAGAGCTACCGTCAACTCAACAGTCTACCGGCAGTTTTGCTGGCAAAAGGGATACGGATGTTCTTTATTTCTCGTCTCATGCTCCTTTCACGTGGCTCATGGCACAGAGCATACAACGGGGTCCTAACCCTAACCGAAGAGCCTGACAGAGGAACCAGTGGAGTGGGGGTTCATCTCTGCAACTGTGTCTGACAAAAATCTACAAACTGAGCAGCAAATTCACCACCACCTCCGTGTCCTACGTGTCCTACGTGTCCTACGTGTCCTACGTGTCCTACGTGTTTGTGTTATGAATAAAACGCCAGTTTCACGCAACTGTTGCTCATCACGGACGACGTACTGAGTGGTAACAGACGGACATGTCTGGAACCAAAACGAGTAGAGCTGAGCTGGAACTGCACAGTGGAAAAGACACAATTTAGTCCTTAAACCCTGAATCATGATGAAGATAAACCCTTTAGGCCTGAGCCACACAAAGAGGGTCCCAGGGACAGACTGAAAATATCAAATAACAACGGAGGTCCGACTGCCAGCAGAGGAGCTGCTTGTGTTCGTACCTGGAAGTGGCCTATGAGGGGGCAGTTTGGGGTTACTGCTCGGGGTGTGGACGCTGCAGATCTTGATGAAGCCACCCATTAGCATAATGAGAGCGATTCCCATCAAGAGCACAGCCCACCAGTGATCCTGGACGACACAGACAGATACGTTTTGACATGAACATCACGACCCATAGCACGGTTCCAGAGGAGAGCATCTACACTTCCTGCGTCGGGGAAACTCACCACAGTCCACTCTGCAATGTTCTCGTACAGCTCTGCGTTGAATATGGCTTTCTTCAGCCTGGCCAGAGGCCCGTCAGCGTCCACCAGGCGGCATCTCATGAACACGTCGCAGTACCCCTTGAAGTCGTTGCAGGGTGAGCCGGGCTGCAACGTGGTGACCGTCCTGTTGAAGAACTTGGCCCATTTCTCAGAGCCTGTGCTGCTGCAGGTGCTGGGGTTCACTGGGGAGAAGAGCCGAGGAGGTACTGACACCGACCCCTTTTCACCCTCCACATGTCCACTAACCTGCACGGTGGTTTGACGGCTCGCAGCCTGACACTTACTTTTCTCCATGCAGCAAACGTGACAGAGCTCGGCTGCCTCATCTTGGCCGTTCTGGCTGACACACGGGCAAACGACCAGTCCATACTTCTCACAGATGGAACCGGAGCAGAACTGGTCCGGGCAGAGGGACAAGCACATGACATGAGTTCCTTTTATCTTTGAGTACGATTCTTATTCAATCCAACTTTATTTCTGCAGCCCAACATTTTACGGTCGTCTGGACTTATTGCTACTACACCCTCTGTCCTAAACCCTCAGCCGGGGTGAGGACAACCCTGTGCCCAAGCACAGGTTCAAAGACAGTGACCACCACCAAGACATCCAACGTACCCCGTTGAGGCAGACTTGGGTGTCTGCATTGCACGTGGTGAAGTTCTCCTTTGGTTCTGAGGTGGGACACTGAGCCATGGCTCCGTTGCACATACCCTCTTTGGCACACTCGGACTCCATCCTGCACTTGTCGCTTGCGACCTTGAACATACATTCTTCTGTGCAACATGGGCCCTGACTGGGGCTGTACAGGAAGTATAAGCATGCGACCGGTGAGCTATGGAGCTGCAGACATGACATGAGTGGACATGGAGCACGTCTGACCTGCAGATTTTGCCTGGTTGAAGTTTGCACTTTTTGTCCTCTGCTTGGTTGGCGTTGTAGCAGCAGGGGTCTCTGCACTGGTCGCTGTATCCACAGTCACACTCTTCTCCCTCCTCTACCAGTCCATTCCCACAGATAGGCTGTCCAGACTCTGCATGCACGCGCACGCACACGCGCACACACACACACACACACACACACACACACACACACACACACACACACACACACACACACACACACACACAGAATCAAGATGGACTCTCACGTGCTCCTCAAACACAAAGAGATGGTCATGAGAAGTGATTTACCGACAAAGCACAGGTCTTTCTTCTTCACCAGAACAGCAGTTATGTTGTTGATGCTGCACTTTGAAAACTTGTTGTTGTTGGCCTTGTCTCCTGAGGTGGCTCTGGCATACATGATGAAGTTGCCCCGCTCCTTGTTTTGCAGAAGCGTCGACTCTCCCGGGGTGCATTCGCTCCCAGAGTCGTGCTGAAAAACAGAAAGCAGGGAGAGGAGGCGCGTGGCCGACGGGTCAGAGAGTGTGAAACACATCCACAGGGAGCCACGTCATTGTACTTACAGGGGAACCAAAGTTGTGTCCGACCTCGTGCGCAAAGGTGATATGCGACACTTTGATAGGGACATGGGTGGCGTAGTTCTGCACAGTGATGATGCCGGTGTTCAGAGACTTCCTCTTCCCGTCTGAGTACAGTTTGCTCTTTTCACAGATACCTCCAGAGCTTCCTGTGTTTCAGGGTATATTCATGTGATTCAATCTGATTAAACATTCCCACAATCGGAAACAAAAAACACATCACGTGCGACTAAAAGCATCGTCGTTGCTTGAGTGACAACCTGTAAACACACCGCTTGCTGCCACAGCTGGTGCAGCAGCACAAGGCACAAGGCTCTAACAGAGTCAGTGAAAGTGGAATACAACTGTCATGTCAAATAGGATGAGTTTCTTATGGATTACAGTCGATGATATTTGAATAAATCTGCTTTCGTTGTGACATGTGCAGTAAATATCATAAATATCAACGTGGTCGAACACACATTGTGTTGTTTCAGTGTTGACCAGCAGAGAGCAGACTAACTTAATTTACTACGTTGCAACTCTTTTAACTCTGTGTGAGAAATGCATTTAAGAAACACGGGCTGGCTGCCACCAGCTCCAGACGTGTGAGTCGGACCCACCTGTAGGAGCCCCGACCCAGGCCAAGCCGAGCACACCGTCGTCAAAATCCCTGTCCGTGAAGACGTAGGCCAGGCAGTAGCCATCATGGTTCTGTTCTGAGTTGAGCTCCAAAAACTTCTCCACTCCAATGTTGGCGAAGCGAAAAGGATTGCTGCTGTCCCGCGCTTCAACTGTAGTATTGATCTGAGGAGTTACAAGAGGAGTAAGTCAATATTAGGAGCTCTGTGGCATAACCATTCACACTACAGGAACTGAGTCTATTTCATGTTGTTCCAGAAGGACTCTAGACTCCTGATGTTCAACTTCAGCTCACCCGGATCCTTTTAACCATGAAGCTGATGTTCCGGATGCCCTTGAAGTCAGTGACCTGGTAAATGGAGTTGATAGCTGTAATGTAGCTGGAGATCTGTGGAGACAATGAACATTCACGTCAGTGGTCAAAGAACGTGGAGCTTCTGGTGATGGACAAATACCTACAGGAGATGCATTTATTGTATGTTATATTGTTGTATGTCAGCTACCACTGACTACTAAACTACTTCCTGACTATACCCATTCCCCTACAATATAAAACACCAGCTTTATGAGGTCATGTCACGAGAGAAGGTGAATCGGGAGACTTTTTTTTTTTTTAAATCATCTGGACATTTTGTCCACATGAAGCAGCACTTTGGAGAGAAAATGGTCATTATACATACCTGGGCAATGACGGCCTCTCTTGTGCCGTAGTGCTTGTAGAAGAGGTGATCGGTCTGAATGAAGAGCAGGCAGGTGTTTTTGTCTTTGCCAGCTGCTCTTTTCTGCCTCAAAATGACTGGGCCATCAGGGCGCTCCTCTTCCACCACACTATTCACACCCTAAACAAAACCAGCCATGAGCGCATGCAGGCAGGGACAAGGTATAAGATAGGAAATGAATCCCATCCATATTACATCCTGTTTCTGTTGTAAATACGCACATATCGTGTCATACTTATTCTATATTTGAATATGAACGTGGTGTGATGGATCTGAGCACAGTGCTCTGTTCTTCTTGTTTATTCAAGCTCTGTGTGTTGTCTTACTTTGACCGTCTCGTCTACCGCTGACTCCTGGTACTTCCTCATCCTCTCAAACACAGAGTGGTCAGCGCAGCCTCCCTCTGAGCCATACTTGTAAGGGTAATCTGGACGACAGATGAGGAACAAGGTGACTGACTGAAGGCTGATACATATTTTCAAGTGTTTGAGTGATGAGATCCAGGTGAACGGGCAAAGGTTTGTTTTTTTTAATCATTTGGATGTTTCGTCCACATGAACCAGAGTTTGGGAGTGAATACAACCTTTTTGAATCCAGGTCCCAGAGTTACGCATCTTTCTCTGACACTGTAGCCTTGCTTCCCCCATAACCCACACGCACTCAGCCCAACCGACAACAACAATGGCGGATCACAGTGTTGCACTGGCGCTACAGAAGAGAAGGATGTGGCTCTTGTTCTCTACCATGTTCTTCTTCGTGTGTTGGTTTACATCACATGCTCCATGTCCTCTTCTGTTTCAGTGTATTTCTGTGTCAGCCTTACTGCGCCACTCAATGGCCTGGCAGATATATGACAGCAATTTACACTGGTTTGTGTGGACACACAAAATTTGACATTTCCTGGGACAATTCCACATTCATGGAGAACATGCTCTATCATGACAGGAATTTGCAGGTGAGTTTCAGATGAGCTGAACGTTAACTGCCTGACTGCTGCAGCGTGGAGTGAAATAGGTCAGAAGTCATTGTGGTTTGGTTCTTACAGTGTTTACTTTGTGCCCAGCAAGCCTGGCTGAATGAACACAGTAAACCTGCCTATACTTTGGCTCAGGATGTCTCATGTAGAACTGTAGGGCTGCAGGACGATACCTTATCAGCTCCACAGTTACAGTTACAATTACAGTACTATGTATACACTAAACAGTGTTTCCCTAGGTGGGTAGGACCGGGCCTGCCAAACACAGTTTATCCAGTTAGGAGCATACTGGGGGAATCTACAGCAGCACACACTTACGGATGTCCTCCTCGTGGTAGATGACGGAGTGGAAAGCCACACGCTTGTCCTTCAGGTACCTCTCTGATGGTTCTACGTAGTAGGTTCCCTGGTGGGTTTTGATAAAGCCCTCGAAGCGCCCGTCGATCACAGAGCCGTGGGTCAGCGTGCCCTTCTCACCTGGAACACAGAACACGTACAATTAAGACAAAACTTAATTAGCTTCATCTTATGTTACCAGGCGAAAAGCATTACGTTTGTTAAGTTATGCAACAAACAGGAACTGACATGAGTGACAGGACACAAATGTTTCTGATTTAGAAATAATCTCTCTTCTGGGTATAGGTTGTCGTTCCCAAGGCTAAGATCCCACGGTGATGCTGAAGAATATTTCAGAAATACTTTTAATGCCTCGCGGTCCACTTTTACTGATTGTGAGAACCAGTTCCCCAGTCTGACTGTAAAGTATCTACGGTTTAAATCGAGGAAAGCTGCAGGGGAACATTCTGACCAAGTCTCTTTGTTGTCTTCTGTTCCTCTCCTGCAAAAACACAAACTGGTTGCACCCTGAAAAACAGGTTTCTCCCCTTTGTTTGAACTCTGCTGGAGACAGACAGCAGGAAGACTGTCCAGGAGGAAAGGGATTGGAAATGAGGAAAGAGCTGAACCAGAGGAACCAAAGGTCAAAGACAGCGATGTGGTGTAATGTGATAAAACTCTAACACACTGTCA
This sequence comes from Aeoliscus strigatus, assembly GCA_901007665.1. Lineage (NCBI taxonomy): Eukaryota > Metazoa > Chordata > Actinopteri > Syngnathiformes > Centriscidae > Aeoliscus > Aeoliscus strigatus. The sequence goes on from CAAKHB010006939.1 coordinate 21,742, forward strand.
TCTATAAGAAATAAATTCAGTTATCTGAATTTGTCACTCAGACTATGATGTCAGCGATAATGTATGAAAACAAATACACATTGAATAAATGGATTGGATTTCCAGAAACAGAAAAAAACTTACCAAACACTTCACCGGTGTAGATGTGTGAGGTATCAATGGGTTCTCCATCTCCGGACTCATCAATGATGAGTTCAGGAGAAAATACTGTCGTATCCCTCTTCATGCGCAAGTTAAAATGCCTAAATGTGACACAAAAGAAAAGGTTTCATCAGGAAAAACGTCAGATCGTTTTTGTTTTAAGAATGAGCACAGGTGCATTGTCTAGATCTACTGTGAGGACAATGCTACCGTGTCAGTTACTCAGTGAGTTCAAAGAAAAACGTCATGGGGAAAAAAAAATCATTTCTGTTCCATTTCTACAATCCTCTCTGAAGTACATCAAATAAGCTGCACAACTTCCTGGTTCCTGGAAGCTGAGGCAATGAAGTTGTATTGATTCTCATGATGATCATGATGGTTGGTCTCCAGGTTTTCTTTTTTACTCACATAACTGCCTGAAACCTAATTTCCTTCTAGAGTTGTTGCAGTTTTCTGAAGATGCAGAACAAATATTTCACACAAACAACCCTGTTTCCTATTTCTGTGCCTGACACACGCTCATGTCTTTAAACTATTACAAGTTTATGATGCTGTGTTTTTGACATCATCTGTGTTTTTCCTCGCTGTCATCACATTGAATATCACACACTTTGATGTGGAACGTGAGTCAAGTTGATGTTTGTTATTTCCTTCAGGCCATCACGTTACACATAATTACCTCGGATGCAGTTTTGTGTTCACATCTACATGAGAGCACGAGGAGAAACGATGGCTGGAGACATCATTTGGCCAAAAAAACTGCCATGAAGCAGACATAGTAGAATGTGGAATGTGTACAGCATTTCAGTTTCTCTCCATCCATCATGAAACACACACACACACACCCCGTATTGATGATATTTGGTTCAATCATTTTTTGTGCGATTTGTACCAAAAAAAGTATTTGCTCACTTTCATTTTTTTGTCACCTGTACAAGAAGGGACATTTGCAGCACAAGTTCCACATAAAATATTTAACAGGGCAAAATAAATAAATCCAACAGAGAGACAAACAGACAAGTCTGTCATCAGCACCAACTTTGTAGGTGTAAAGAGCAGATCCTTGAATCATTTCTGGCACCCCTCTTTGGACAGATGATCTGCACGGCGACAGACAGCTGTTTCCTCTGCCTTGTTCCGTCACCTGATCTGACCATGTGAGTCGGCAAACACAAGAAAGCTTTTCTGTCATTGCAACAAACCGCTACAGTGCCACTCAGCTCTGCCCTGGGTTTCTAGAGGGGAGGGGGTGTTGTGGCTCTCCTGCTGGTTTGTCCACCGAGGCAAACGTTACCCACTTGCCAAGATTTTTTTTGCCACAGTCGGCTCTTTGAGTCAAATAACAATGAAATTTAACAAGTAAAATTTAAGGTAATATGTGTAATATTTACTGTTCAGAAATGACTTCACTCATCTCTTCAGGTCATACAGGCTGTTTAAACCATCTGATAGTAAACATCTTATTGTTCACCATGACGCTACTGAAGCAGTAAATGAATTCAGCATCACACACTGATCATGTCCTGCTCCTCTTTTGTTCAGGTGAGGAGGCACTACAACATTTACTGCTATCAGAAGAGCCATTAGAAGCTGTTGCTGACGGCAGCAGGAGGTCAAAGAGCAAACTGCCCCATAAGCAGAGGATGTTTCTGTCTCCATCCAACACAACAGCATGTGCAGGCACTGAACACGATCGTGTAAAATGATGCTGTGACTACCTCACCAGCTGCAGCGAGCAGTCAGCACAAAGTAGAGGAAAGACTGTTTAACATGCTCTTGACAATCCTCCTCTTTGGATTAACTACTGTCTTGTACTGCAGTCGAGAATTTTATGTACATTATTTGTAGTATGTGTACTTCTTTACTTGCAAATGTGAGTCATTTCATTACTTCTCTATTTGTAAACATTTTTCTCGAATGTGACGATAGCTTTCTGCCTTAACACTCATCAAAACGCTTCATACCACTGTCTCATTCTCTCTCTCTCACACACACACACGCGCGCGCGCCAAGCCACAGACACATTCACACCCTGATTATAAATCAGGAGGAAGTTCAATGACTTGAAGCAGTAAACATGCACAGGGTAATTAAAATAAGTGATGACCAGTGTGTGGAATGTCACTGACCTGCCATGAGAATGGAAGTCCAGGTGCACCATCTGATCGTGGGGGGAAAGAGCCCTCCTTGCTCTCTGGTGTCTATTATGCAGGGCCTTGGTATCGTATGATAGACCCTCATAATGGCGAATGTATTTGTTCAAGGGCTTCCCAAACTGGCCTGAAACACAGTTTAGGCAGTCATCAAACAAACACAATCCAGCAAAGAACACTTATATATTCAATATACAGTTTTTATGGTGTAATATATAAAATTGTACTGATACCAAACTCATTTTAGAACCTGTGGTGTATTCTAAGCATAATCAATGCCCCTGCAATCTTATTCTCTCAGTTTTATTTGAAGCTAACAACAGGAGTTAGCAGAAAATAACATGTTTAAAGTGTCCTTCTTTCCTTTCATTGCGATCTAACGGTGTGACCAAGACACACAAAAAGCACAAAGGTATTACACCAATCTGAAGCAAAATGTCCAGAGCCAGCTGGGGGCTAACAGAGCTGTACGTTGCAGTTGTGGCCAGGTGAGGAACACACCATTGCACACTGGACATGCTTAACAGGCTTATTCAGCTTACTTACATAACACCCCCCTTCGAACAGAGTTAATCCTGTTGCTTTCAGACTGACTATTTCTTTGTTCTTTTCACAAAGACACAGAAAGTGGTCCGTTTAGGAGCACAAGTGAGGAGCACATGATGCACAGCGCATCAGGTGACTGCGGCTTTTTTTTTCAGCAGCACTGTATGTTATTGAGTCAGCGTAGTGAGGATAATGGCTGCAAGCTATCTGAAAGTTAATCCACATTCCAAGACTGTACTAACTCGATGGGAGTGAACGTAGGGTTCATTTCTTCGTATCATGAGATCCTTTAAAAAGTTTAATGAGAAGAAATGATCTACAATCCAAACGTAAGACCCTCACTCCCCCAAAGGCCTGGGTGACCTTTTGTGTCTCTGTGTAGTGGAAGTAAAAATGCTCCAAATGAGGACGAGAGGCTTCAACAGGCTTGTACTGGCTTGTCCGGGAATGCAAAGAGAAAATCAAGTCAAATTGTCAGCTTTCCTCAGGAATTAAACACTAATGACTGCTAACTATGTGAGGTTGTTATGAATCAGGTCATGTGTTTTAAAGCACTGATCAGCCACTCTCAGCGCCTCTGTATGTGACAATTTCATCCATATATACTCATGTAACAACATAAACCTGGTTTCTGATACCATTTTTTGTGCGCTCACATTAACACAAATGTCAAAATTAAATAACAATTACAAAATAATTGTATCTATATCACATATATCACATCAACAGAAGTGAGCAACACTTCTGTTGATTTCTTTTTATCCATTCATCATCATCTCCCACTTGCTCCAGTTAGAGGTTGCAGTTATGCTGGAGCCAATTTAATCTTTAATTGAATCTATTTTTTCAACATTCACATTTGACCTCTGGAAGAGAACTCCTTATTTTGTTGTCAGTTTCTTTGTATTGATTATGGCATCAATATTCTATGACCTCAGTTTATGTCAGCCTCAACTGCCACCAGAATGGTGATTTCTAACCAACAGGAAACCACTAACAAGGAGGCGATAACCGCAAGGACAACTCTGATTACCACACAGGCCGACAACATGACATCATACAGCCCCATCCCATCAGTGATATACAATACATTGGGAGGAAAAGAGAACTGAAAGGAGCAGTGACGTTCAACGCTTTTACAACATCTGATCATCATTATCTGATCATCAGTGATCTCGGATCTAGGTGGTCTTCACTTCTGAAAGTCTGCTATAATGTGCATTATTTCCAGGCACAGCGGAGTAACAACAGCAGAGAATCACAGATGCATGTTGGTGTACTGTGTCGAGATGATGTCTTCCACTGCATTTACTCATTTTCATCTCAGATGAAAGTTATGTTACGTTATGAAAATAATATACATATATTGTGGGGTAATTTGTCTGTTTTCCCTGATCCACATATATGCACGTGCATTTGAGTATCTTATTCTTTCTAACTGCTTGCTGTAACACTACAATTTCATAGTCAATTGAATTTAAGCAGTTTAGCAGCTGTCTGCAATGTTACTGCTGATATAAATGACTAGCAACTACTTAAACTTTAAAGACCTTTGATGTTGTGTCCTGTCTGTGTACACATCTGTGTGTATGACAGCAAATCTTGACCGGAACCAACTGTTAGCAGTACCAGTTGGTTCTACAATTAGACCTTTTTTTTTTTTTTTTTTTTTTAAATCATTGACTTTTACTACAGTTACACACTGCCGTGACTCACTGGAACCTGGAAAATGTAAGATACTGAACTTCCAGAGAGCTTCTCTTTATTGTTAGATAATATCAAACACCTAGTAATTTTTGACCCACAAACAACACTGATTCATGGGTTCATCATTGGCCAGCTGCAGGTTAATTTTAGACTGCAAATGTACAACGTTACAGAGGCACAAAAAACCATATACCTCGGCTTTTATCTGAAATTGATTCAACAAACTACTGGCGGGTTGACACGGTCAGTTACCCACACTTCAGGGTTTCTTTCATCTACTGTAACTGTCAAACACACAGGCTTTCTCCTTTAACGCGTTTTTATCTCTCTCTTCCTCTCACACACACACGTCAGTAATCACGCTATCCGGCCTAACTGTAACTTCAAACTGTAAATTAGCGAGTACAAGAACTGTCAACCGACACTTATCAGTAACCATTTACATTAGACGTCTAGCTAGCAAGTTAAAAAGCCAAAGCACAACTGCTAGCTCCCTTCGATACTTTGACAATGATTCGAAGTCAAACTTACCTGTTATATCTCGTAAGCAGCAAAGCGTGAGAATTAGTTGAACTAATATCATATCGAAAGTCCCTGTGAGCCCCACGAAGAAGGCAGGCGGCCGGGCGACAGCGCTGACGGGCAGTTTTCCAGAGGTGTAGTGGCGTTTCCTCGTTAGCTTAGTTAGCTCCGCCGCAGACTCCTCCACTGTACTCCGGCGGTGTGGCGGCAGACAGTCTCACGTTCGGTCACTCCGACGTCCTCCCTTCCGCTAAGCACCGTCGCCGTCAATACAACCGGGACACACCCATCACCGGGTCGACGGTGCAACCAGCTGCAGGCTTCCTGTAAAAAAGGTGAAATACAACAACGATGATGAAACTGTTAGCAGGACATCGTTTACGACACTGTTATTTGTAGTCAACACCGTTTTTACTCGTTATTCTGCGAGTTCACAAATTGGAACTTCCGGGTTTCCCAACTTTTTCCTGAGTTTCTCAGATTGTTACTCTTATTTGTTTGATGTATTCAGCGTCGCCAGATGTACGATAATTCTCGTATTTGTACGATACTTTGACTCAATATGTTCTTTCAGCCTTCAAAAAGCCAAATGTACGATATTGTGATCGTTCCGTAAATATGGTTGTACCAGTTGCTAAGGCGACCGAAGCAGTTACTGCTTTCTACGTCATTTGGTCACGTACTTTTTTTGTCGCATCAAAGCAAACTTTGAAGTAGTGGTTCAAAGGAAATGTATCTCAGAAGACTACACGGTTGACCAAACTCATCCTGAATTACTCGACACATTCGCTTCGAGGCCTTGTTCCTTCGGTTCTGATACTCTGAGCACCATCCCACACAGCTCGTGCAGGATACCATTTGCCTGAAACCGGTTCCCTTAAAGTGAAAAAGCCAAAGTTCAGCCATGGATGATGAGATCGCCGCACTGGTTGTCGACAACGGATCCGGCATGTGCAAAGCCGGATTTGCTGGAGACGATGCCCCCCGTGCTGTCTTCCCCTCCATCGTGGGCCGGCCCAGACATCAGGGAGTGATGGTTGGTATGGGCCAGAAGGACAGCTACGTAGGGGATGAAGCCCAGAGCAAGAGGGGTATCTTGACCCTCAAGTACCCCATTGAGCACGGCATTGTGACCAACTGGGATGACATGGAGAAGATCTGGCACCACACCTTCTACAACGAGCTCAGGGTTGCTCCTGAGGAGCACCCTGTCCTGCTCACAGAGGCCCCCCTGAACCCCAAAGCCAACAGGGAGAAGATGACCCAGATCATGTTTGAGACCTTCAACACCCCCGCCATGTACGTCGCCATCCAGGCTGTGCTGTCCCTGTACGCCTCCGGTCGTACCACTGGTATTGTCATGGACTCCGGTGACGGTGTGACCCACACAGTGCCCATCTACGAGGGCTATGCTCTGCCCCACGCCATCCTCCGTCTGGACTTGGCTGGCCGTGACCTCACAGACTATCTCATGAAGATCCTGACAGAGCGTGGCTACTCTTTCACCACCACAGCTGAGAAGGAAATTGTGCGTGACATCAAGGAGAAGCTGTGCTATGTTGCCCTGGACTTCGAACAGGAGATGAGCACCGCTGCCTCCTCTTCTTCCCTGGAGAAGAGCTACGAGCTGCCTGACGGACAAGTCATCACCATCGGCAATGAGAGGTTCCGTTGCCCAGAGGCCCTCTTCCAACCCTCTTTCCTTGGTATGGAGTCTTTCGGAATCCACGCGACCACCTTCAGCAGCATCATGAAGTGCGACGTTGACATCCGTAAAGACCTGTATGCCAACACTGTACTGTCTGGAGGTACCACCATGTACCCTGGTATCGCTGACAGGATGCAGAAGGAGATCACAGCCCTGGCCCCATCCACCATCAAGATCAAGATCATTGCGCTACCTGAGCGCAAATACTCTGTCTGGATCGGAGGCTCCATCCTAGCCTCTCTGTTCACCTTCCAGCAGATGTGGATCAGCAAGCAGGAGTACAATGAGTCGGGCTCCTCCATCGTCCACCGCAAATGCTTCTGAACAGTGTTCAGATGCATGTCCTCCTCTCCTCTCCTCTCCCAACCAACAACTCCAGTTCTGCGCAAAATGACCACACATTTCTCAAACACATTCAAGTTCAGAGCCTGTCAACTCATTCAGGCTTCAGTCATGTTTACTGGAACAGCAAAGGAGACAGTAATATTTTAGCAAGGTTTCTGAAGCAGGTACAAATGGGGACTTAAATGGATTTTTATTTTCTTTGAGTCATTCCAAATGTTTGTTAACTGCATGAGACACATGATCCCTAATGTTAAGTGCATTGTTCAGACACATTTCCCACTGTGAAGGCTGCCCAGTGGTGGTGGGCGTACACATTAAGACAAGTACATGTAAGACATATTCACATTTTAATCTGCACCTGAGTGAATTTTTGACAGTTCTACAACATTGAAGGATTTGTATAAATTGAAATATTTTAATGAATAAATCATCTCAACATCTGGAAGGAGGAACCACCTGTTGAATATATGCTGCCATCTGTTGGTTAACATTTACATCAGCAAGTGCTGAGGACAACATGTCAAAACTGTTTTGAAATGCCTTTAAGAAAAAATACCTTTGAGCATTAGACACGTTTTCAGTGAATGTTATTACATGTACAGACTTTTTTCCACTCAAATAGACTTAAACGAAAAAAACGGATATTTTAAAACCAGAGGGCGGCAGTAATGACACACTAACTACCATTAAACTACAGCGGAGAAGAAGAAAAAAAACAAAACCAACAACCCGGAAGTCAAACTTCTCTGGTTTGTGCTGTTATTGAACGGAGCCTCGTAAATACTCTGAACATACAATGGCCAGTATGAACACAGAAACGAGAACGTATTCGTTGACTTAGTTTAAAAGACGGTGATAAGAAGCCAAGATGGCGTCCAGACTCTTGAAGCGAGCCGGTGTCTCATTGGAAATATGTGAGCAACTCAAACGGCATCAAGTAGAAAGTTGTAAGGTAAGTTGATGCGACGACAAACTTTACCCAGACACATCATCAACATCAGCATGGAGAGAGGCTTTGTGTTCTTCTTCTGTGACAAGAGTCACAGAAAACAATGATCTCCTTGTAAAGTGCCCTACTTATTATCACCAACTCATTGGTGGACTTTTTTTTGTTTATTTGGGTTCATTTGTTTATGTGGTCCAACTTTGCGGGTGTCTCCAGGACCTGCTGTCTATGACCCCCGTGGAGGTGATGTTCGCTGCGGGCCTGAGCTACCAGAAGGCCCTGGTGCTGCTTCAGTCCGTCAGCAAGGCTGTTGCACCGCCCACCAACACGGTTTGTACACATCTACACATGCTCTTAAAACCACCAAAACCACCAATTAAAACCAGTCCTTTGTTGACTCGGAACTGGACCGCAGACACAATGTCGAATGTGGTTTTCAGTTAAGTGCATCCTCTGGTGACAGTCAACGGATGATGATAACAAAAATACTGAATGAATGAACTAGTTACACGTTTTAAAGAGCAGTCATTGTGTTCATTAGGTTTTGCAGTTCTGGAAGCAGCAGTCAAACTGCTTCTCTACATCTCTGCCGGTTCTGGATAAACTGCTGCGAGGGGGCCTGCCCTGTGGGACCATCACTGAGGTACTCAGAAAACAACTCGATTCTCACAATCGCACACACATTCGCACCTACGGGAGAGAACCTACACAGACACAGGAAGAGCATACAAACGCCACACAGAAAGACCCCAGACCGGAATGTGAACCAGGGACCTTCTGCTCCGGTTTATCAGTGCTGAATTAATCATTTGCATGAGAACGAATGAGCTAGTCCAGGCAATGCACATCCTGTGTGAGTCAGCAAGTGTGTGTGTGTGTGTGTGATGGATGGAATGCCGCTGCAGCGTCCGTGCTGCACTGTGAATGAATGACACACACACACACACTGCCATGTGTATCTCACAGGTGACGGGGCCGTCGGGCTGTGGAAAGACTCAGTTGTGTTTGATGCTGAGTGTTGTTGCCACTCTGCCGAAGGAGCTGGGCGGTATGGACGCCAGTGTGATCTACATAGACACTGAGTCTGCATTCTCTGCCGAGCGGTACGACTCCCAGCGTTACCTCAGCGTCCAACATGTAGATGGTGTTAACGTTCTGCAGCTTGTAAAGCGCCAGGGAAGATAGAAATATGAACCAGCTACACATGGAAACTTGTTTCTATGTGAGATGTAAAACCTCCAGTGTCAGAAGTTTTGTTAACAGAATAATATACAGCATATATATATACAGCATATACAGTATATATAGTAATTCTCAGTGTAACTGTTGACTGAATCAGGTGTTCTTTACTCTTTACTGCTAACAGGTTGGTGGAGATCGCACAGAGCAAGTTCCCAAACTACTTCAGCTCCAAGGAAAAAGTCCTGCAGATGGCCGGGAGGGTCCATCTTTTCAGGGAGCTGACGTGTCAGGATGTCCTCAACAGGTGCCGTATACGTGAACCTGGGGGTTTCCGTCCAGCGCCACCCCCAGCAGAACGTCGTCCATCTAGAATAAATGTCAGAACGTTCCTCCTCATTCCGCTCGTCCTGCTGCTGATCCAAAGTTCGGCCTGTCTGAATGAGCTCAGGTGTTTCCTCCGTCAGACTGGAGAGACTGGAGGAGGATATCATCTCCACTGGAGGGGGTCTGATCATCTTGGACTCTGTCGCCTCAGTGGTGAGGAAGGAGTTTGACACGACACTGCCTGGTAACCTGATGCACCGCAGCAACCTGCTGGGCCACGAGGCCGCCACGCTTAAATACCTCGCCCACCAATTCAACATCCCTGTAAGTACACGCAGCTTCCTGTCATAGAAAGACATTCATTACAATTGATTTGGATTATAATTCCTATCAGCTCCATTCCACTAAACCACAACTGTTTTTTTGTTTCATGATTACGTTGTTTGTCCTCTATGTTCAGTGTCGGGAGGTTTAACTTGATGAATTAGCCTATGTGTGTAAATCCACGTACATACATAGCCTTGTGTAAAAAAAACCCCAATCATGGCTGAATCATCAGCTCCTAATGAAGGAATGAAGCTCTACATTCCCAGGATTCACAATCCTATCATGAGTGGTTCTTCCAGTTTCGTTAGTTATTTTTTTCTCTATTATGTTCTCAAGTTGCTAATGGTCTCTGCCAGCTCTGCTATTTTGAGGATGGTGATAAGTGCGACAGCTCGAAGTTTGCCAGGCTGCTGTATTTAGTACATTACAGTAAATTTATCATCATGGTGTTCGTGCCGAAATACACAACTCCAAAAACCTCCAAAACTTGCCAGGCCTATAGGTGAGGGATGGTTGTTCCAGGTGCAGTAAACCAAAGTGACTCCTGGAGGAGACAGAGCTGATGTCTCAGAGGAAGAAGAGGACATCCAGTCAGACTTTTCAGTGATAACAGAGCTCACTATCGATAAATCAAACAGATTCTCTGTTTATTTTATAATAGTCATTGCAGCATCTGCTCTGAGAAATAAATTGCTGTGTTGTCATCAGTGACCACTAGATGTCACTGCTGTTGTACAGTAATTTAACTCATCCATGTCCTCGTCAGTGGAGTTTTTTTGTTTACATTATGGTGTGTATGTTTGTCCTATTGATCACATCAGAAGAGATGGGTCTGTTTGATCCGTGTATAAGTGTATAAGTATGATACATAGATACTGAAAGACCATGAGGCGACTCAGAGACACATCATTTGTTTTAAAATATTTCCTGTTGGATTTCTGGCTGAATTGTATTGTTTTTGCAGCAATGCACACAACATGCAGGCATGCCAAAGGTTTCATTTGATTCTGTGTGCAAACCGATTGATGGGTTGATGTGAAGACGGGGAGCCAAAGAATGTTAAACTGAAGCATATGGACACAAACAATATGACTTTCAAATTCTTCCAGAAATCTGCTCTGCGAATATATCATATTAAAAGAAAAAGGCGGGTACGTGGGCATCTGGTTCTGTTTAAAAACTGGAATTTCAAACAAATTTCCTGCGTTTCTGCACCACAAATATTGTCAAGGAAGCGTTTAGTTCAATGAGACGACTCGAGAACGCTGCTGCAACAGTTGATATTTGGCTGGATCTGGACAGGAAATGATTGTGACAAGTATTTCATATTTGGAAATGGAAAATACATTTCATAATAAGACAATGTCCCTTAAAATGTCAGTAACCACTATAGAAGCATCACAGCCAATCACAGTGGGATATTTCAGTTATTCTCATCCCTCACAAGGAGCATCTTCCAAATGTAACAAAGGTAACAAACTGTTCAGATTTGAATGACAACAATTTCAAACGAAACTGCAAACTCCAAACTCCTGCAAATGTTTCACAATAAAAGCCTCGATAACAAATGAAAACTGATTGCAGAAATGTTCATGCTTGTAGATCAGTTTACCACATCAGTCTAAAAAAAGCCAAATAGCAGTGAGCTGTCAGTCTGCCAGTGACTCACAAATCACCGCAGCATTCTGATCCTGTTTCAGCCAATTTAAATTCTGTCTGCAGTAGATAGTCAAGTCGGTTTGGTGATTTCTCCTTTCAGGACATGAACACAAATGTACTTAATGTGTCTCAGCTTTACAGAGCTGATCTGACGCGATTGACGACCTGCGATGGGTTTGAGGAGGGAATGAGAGGCAGGGGGGCAGCAGGGTGAGGGTGTTGGACGATGTGACTTGCAGGAAAATTAGCTGAAGTGTTTGTGTGACGGGACGTGACAGAACTCCACCTTTGAATGATGCTATCAGACATCAGGCTGATTCAGGGTGTCGACGACTGCAGTGGTCGGTCAGTAAGGAGCAGGACTGAGGCCTGCACCTCTGGGATTTGTCCTGTTTTGTCATCCAGATGTTGAGGACCTGACTTCTTCTGGTGAATACAGACATTGTTCAAAAGGATGGATGGATTTGTTTTGTTAACATGCAACAAACTCATAAGTGTGAAGAACATGGATTTAAAGATGCAGCCGTTCTAAAAGTCTTTTGTTTTCTGTCTCCAGGTGGTACTGACCAACCAGATCACGACCCACGTTGGGGAGCAGGGTGAGTGCTCATCTTTACCATGTGCCTTTGTGCGTGCACGCAGGATGTCACAACGAGGACTGTCTCACCGTCCTCTCGTTTCATACTTCCATCACATCGGCACAGATGTGTCAAGATTTCCCACCTTTGTAAGGTTGGAATCTTTGCTGGACTGCCAGCCGTTACTGTGACAACCTCCAACATCGGCCAATCAGTCTGTGTCTACTCCTCTCTGCGTCTTGACTGACGTTTCTGTCAGCGTCCCGTGACTTACTCACACCCCACATAAACCCAAAGCTGCTTCACGTTACTCCGTTTGGCACATCTGACTTGTGTACACGCACGTTCACCGTACACCATCTTTCACTTCCCGTTTGGTGACGAAAATGCGTATGACCACACAGGTCATTCTGTTGTAACACAGTTTGTAGGGAACACCAATAAAATCCAATGACCTACTTGGAAGAGACTCTGGACTCTGATCAGGAGATGGGATGATTGATGATGTTTGCCTGCCCAGTGATGAAATTGCTTGTGTTAATTGACACAAAATGAAAGATAAACATTCGTCCTATGCGTCTGCTGAAACGTAACAGCTTCCTCCTCTTTGAAATTCTGCGTGCAGTCCGTCGACAGAGTGTAACATTCTGGTTGTACTTTGATTTAAGAGCAGCTTTCTCAATCACCACCACCACGTCTGAACCGTTCAGTGAAAGTCAGGCGGCTGCTGTTGTGTCGTTTTTCACCACCTGAGGAGCAGCCGACCGACCACGTATCCGAAGGTGGGAAAAAGATCAGATGTTTCTGCTGCGTCCACGCCAGTAAAAACACCACTGAAATAACAAATGGTTTGAGCAGACTAGTTTCCATGCGAGGGAGTAAAATATAAATCCTCCAGCAGATAAACAGTTTTCTTTCTTCCTGCTCCCGTGTGTGTTCAGGCTGAAGGACTTTGTGTGTTTTTGAGCTTCGCCTTCATCCCAGTGTTTAATCTAGCTGATCTGACCTCATTTTGAGAAGACTCAATAGCTCAGCCAGCGCCAACAGCTTCGTCTGCCAACAGCAGAGGCACCAGCAGAGGAAAAGGACATGCAGCAGACACGAAGACACAGGAAAAGAACAGACGGCACCTGGAAGAATGAACCAGTTGTGTCCGAATAGTTCTGCTCGACAGCTTTGGTTCCCTCGGGTGAAGTGTTCTAGCTGCTTTGTCTTCATCTACAGCTGCACCGATAACGTGACTGAAGCAGTGATATGTGATTTATGATCCAAGAGAAAAATAAGTCCCTCACTGGAAACTTATAAACACAGTTGTTGGCTTCAGTCCCACACAGATTTGAAAACAGTTTGACATCACAAGAAGCGACAGTGTCTTTTAAGTTGGAAGAAGCTGCTGGATTCAGGATATTTAGGCTCTTGTTCAGTTTTCTGAAGGCCAGCAAATGTTTCCTCTGAACATTTTTCTTCAGTCAGTGCAAGCGCAACAAGCGCAACAATAACATCTGTATCAGTGTGTCTGTGTTCATCTGATGTACCTTTGGAAGAATGTGCAGTTTTTCCTCTTCTTTGACATGAACTCCTGCATTTTCAATCTAATTTGGTGCAAATTAGACTAATCTTATGCAAATATGTTTATAATCTCCGTTGATATAATTTAAAACATTGTAAGATGATTACATCGCAACCTTATTGTGGCCTACTTACACACATACTTTACTGTAATATTA